>JASDQU010209576.1:8887-27961 GCA_032191745.1 Picea mariana
CAAAGGAATTGACATAAATAAGACATACAATTGCTATGGTAGGGCACAAATCCTGGGGGATTTGATGTGTAGTTTATCAAATCTGATATCAAACTCACTAATTGTCTCGTTCTCCTTTTTCTTTATTTGGTTGAACAAATTCATTAACATTCCACTATCTTTATTCAATGACCATCTGTTTTCGAATAACTTAGCAAAGTCTTCATATGTTGCGACATGATTATTTAGTAGATATCAAACCACCTTTGGGAATATTCTGAAAGGGATGTTTCTAGTAGCCTCATTGCAACATCTTCATGTTCCACTCCTTCGTTTTCCATGTCTTGACTAATTACATGCAAATGATGTTCTGCAGTGACTACATTATTTCCAGATAACTTTGGAAACCATTTGTTGATCTATTTAGGAATGGTATTGGGATATCTATTGATGGAATCCATGTTCAAAGTCTTATAGAGATATTTTCCCCAAGAATGAACCATTGATGCAAGTGGGATATTACCGTGGAAAATATTTTTGACAAAAGGGGAATGGAATGAAGGATTTATTTGGTAAGTTTTGGAAGGTTTTAATCTTCTAGGGGGAAGGGTCTTTCGGGAAGATGGATTTTGGGATAGTGGAGTTGCCAGATGATATTCATCTCATCAAGAAGGGAAAGGGAACTTCACATAATTGGAGTCACCAGGAAAGCTAGGGGCAAGGGATTTGGGATCAAAACCTTGTCAAGATGTCTTTAGGGAATTAAAGAGGATTCAAATTCCTCCTCGACAACAACACCAAAATGTTATCACACAAATTGTAGGTTCGGAAAATCCCGACCCAATCCACAATATGGTGATAACTATGGGAATACCTACCCACTGTCACCTTAGATAGGTACCCCCATCACTTTAGAGATGATGATATCACCTAAAGGGGGGAATCTTGGGTGACCCTAGGAGAATTTAGACAGAGGATGAAGAGATGTTGAGAGGAACCCCTTAGTTCAATCATGGAATAAGTATGATGGCTTGGAAATGAGTCTTGATGATGATAAATGGTTGTCAAAGACTCGAGTACCTACACCAAAGTGTTCCACCTTCCCGAGAAAAGACAAACAATCGAGATACAAGCCCAAAAATCAAGTGGACATGAAAGTGAACCTTGTTGTCCTATATTGCAGTATCAAATAAGAAAATATATCAGCAATAATAAGAGCTAGTTACTGCATATTTAACCATCAAAATTATCAAATAATTATTGGACAATGAAGTACTAAAGCAATAGATAACATTCCAATAATTAAGCATGAACTTTGATGGTGAATTAGAGATGCTAGAAGAAGTTATTAGCAAAGTATTATGATAGAGTTATGGCTGTAGAAAATAATTTCTACAAAAGAAAGATTCAACCACTAAAAATCACAAGTAAACCACCGAAAAGATGCACAATGATGAGTAGATTATTATGGCAGCTTTCTAGCAACTTTTGACAGTTGAAAATCAAGTTAAGTAAGAATTTGAAAGTGTTTTCCTGCAGCACTAATGGTTGTATATTTTAGTTTATTATAACCAAGGAACTACTAGGCCAATCAAGATGCCCTAGTGTCTTTAGCAAGCTTAAGACACGAAGAAAAAGATTCCAACTTGAACAATTTCAATATCTCTCAAAATCACGTGTACCAATGCAATAATTTATTTCTCCAATGAAAAATTAGATCAGTGCCTTTCCAAATGGGTTATGGAGTCTTCTTGTATTAGGTTAGGTATACTACTTCTCAGGGGTGTAATCCCTTTTACTCCCTGAGAAAGTAACCCCAACATGGTAAATCTAGGAGGGTGTAAGCTCTTTTACTCTTCCTAGAAAACTTTGCAATGACTTATTCAATAAACAATAATAACAAACTTGGTGGAGGGTATAATCTATTTTATTCCTCCAAGGATATATTCAAGAACAACCATGAAACAATAAACAAGAACTAACAATACGCAGGTTTTTCTTACCAATTTCAAGAGAAATGCTAGAAACACCCTTGTTTACCAAGAAAATTTCATCACCATAGAAAGAAAATAGTCTGCTAGAGATAACATACCACTTAGCTCCACTAGACAAGTATAAACCATAGCATAAGAGAGAGAGAGATGTAAATTTCCCAAGAGGGGCGAAAATTTTATCCAAGTAGCTCTTCTCACATGAGAGAGTTATGATAAAAATGAAATTATTTTGATTCTTATTTATACAAAACCTCTAAAAAGTGTTTGTACACATTTAGTTAGGCTAAAACAAAAAATAAGGGAGCCATTCCCCTTTACAAAGTAATTTAAAATTAACTTAAAATTTGCACATAAAGAAACCCTAAAAGGTGATGTCAACCCCTTCTAGGGCGATGTCTTGGAACTTTAGCAAGTCGTTGAGCAAAAAGGAGGAAGGAGTTGGGCCTCCTAATGCCTCCTCATCATGCAAGATGATCCTCTCCATGATGCAAAGGATCTTCCTCCTCCAAAGGTGCCAACTATCCATCAAAACATCATCATCACCACCAAAACCCTAGCCCTAGGGTGATGTCAAGCCCTCCAAGATGATGTTTTGACCTTTAAAGGCCAAACGTTGGGCTAAGATAGGCTAGGTCTCATCATCCAAAGTCTCTTATATTTCCTCCAAAGGAAACATTCAATTTCTGGCTACTTCCAATGTCTGGGTCATGGAATCCAACGTGTGGGCTTCCTGCCCCAATGAAGGCCCAAGTTGGGCTTGTCCCTCCAAAATGTCCATCAACAAGGTTCTGTAAAGACAGACAAGTGCATCCTCCAAGGATATCAAGTCAAATGTATCATGGAAATTAAAATAACATTTAATACAAGAGCCACCTAAACACATGCATCAAAACTACCTTATCAAATGAAACAAGTGCTCAAAGACCCTATGCAATTTTCCAAGTCTAGGTATGGGATGGTTGGCAAGGTGACCTATTGGGTGAATCATTCCTTAATTCAAGGATTTTTTCCTAGATGGACCCTCTCTAATTCATGTGGATAATATGAAGTGGATGGGGGTAATACATTTTGGCATGGGGTTCATGACATACAAGGGTTGATATTGTTTGATTTATGGATGTCTTTGTAGAGGGTTTGTTGCACCTTAATTTTCTATGCATCTTTTTTCCAAGACCATTCATTTTCGATTAATTAATTAGAGTCTATAACAATTGGGTACTCCCAATGGGTAACATATATCTTGGGGGGAAGTACCACAATGTCACTTTAAGGGAGGGGTACAAAGAGTTCCATAGGGGTAAAGAAAAGGTTGTAACACATTTGTGTAGATCCCTCAACAAGTGGGACATCTATATAATATGAAATTGTTTCTTGTAGGTATTTGTTTTTTTAGGAGAAACGTTTCATCATTCTTGAGACCTCTTTGGGTGAGCATCTAGAAGGTTATAATTTTGATTTTATCTTTTTCCATCTACATTCCCTCTGGGCCTTCAACCCCTTCTTCCCATGAAATGAGGTACGATCCCTTCTTGGGTAATTGCATCCACAAATCCCAAAAGATAATAATATGAAAAGGAAGAAGTGTGAAAAATGATAAGTATGATCAGGAATGGAATGATGAATTGTCAAGGGGACCTCCCAATAGAAAACCCATCCCCAAGGGTGACCACTTACTATGGCACATTGTCAACCACCAAGGTGAAACAGGGAAAATAACATAATTTCCAAGCATATGTTTTATAATAAAAAACAACTTTAAATGCAACATATTCAAATGCCTCAAGTATTAAAGTGACACTTACCACAATACCTGAGTTATACCTCATGGAGAAAGACCCATTGTCTTCCAGAAGTAAGATGATGTGGTGAATGCCATCATGATGAACCGAGGATGTGTGGTGGTGAAGTGGGTCTTTGTCTATGCATGTGGATGATGTGAGTCATCTTTCTCTTAGTACTCCACTCCATGTTTTCAATTTGAGATCCTAGAGAGATAATCTCCTTAGTTATTTATAGAAATTTGGGATAACAATCATCATTTCGATGATCTTACTGATATATATATTGTCACATAGATCCACTTTGTATTGGTTCGTGACTATGTTTTTTCCATATCATATCTCTACTGTGTATTCTTTCGTGGCTATGACCTGATTGAGTCATGGAGATATGGATTCACATTGTATATTTGGTGGCCATATCCTTAGTCAGTGCTTTCATGGACTCGCAATGTATTGGTGGACAAACATGATTTGAGTCAGTGTATTCCGAGCATGGATATTCCTACCTCAGAGATCATATGTATATATTTTTTGATGTTTTTTTGCAGCTTCTACTTGACTCTTCTATTCCAGCACCCTCACATACCTATTGTAAAGTGTTTCAACCATCACATTTTCTTTTGAACTCACACTTTAGGGGGAATATGTTATACACCTAAGTGTCACACTAAAAAAAGTCACAACTATTATACACCTATGTGTCACACACCAAATGTCGCACCTACGTGTCGCACTTTACCAAGTGTCACACTTAAGTGTCACAACTTCATCACCATGAAGAAGTGTTTGTCATGACCCCTAGACAAGCTGGAAGGGAAACCTATCAGTTGGAGGTCGAAATAATACCTTTTTCCTTGATATTTTGGCCTTATTTGAGATTCATCGCCCCCCTTCCCATATACAAGGAGGGATACACCCTGATCATCACTCCCCAAGAGTGTATTAGGGAGTGATAATCCCATGTTAATCACCCTGTGCATAGTTATGGGGGGGAGATGAAGTAGTTGCAACCTTTATGCTTTGATTTGTGAGGTTGTTTATGAGAGATCTCAATTGGTTAAGGTATTAGATCGAGCTTAACTCTATTCAAGGAAAGGAAATCTTGTTATTTTATCCAAATCCTCACTTGACCACATCCTCTCCTCAAAACTATCATATGGTTTTGATGCCTCAAATCCTATATAATGAAGGCCATACTTGAGTGGAAGAGGGAGGAAAATTGAGAGCATCATACTTATCATTGTGTGAGACCCAAGGGGCTGGAAAGGAGAGCTTGGAGGAGCTACTGCAATGTCAAGATTGATATTTTCAGTGCTTCACTGTTATTTTCTTTCCATTAATACATAACTTGGCCTATTCATCTTATGATTATTTGTTCACTATATGGATATCTATTGTTTTTTAATTTATCATAGATAGATTTGTTTCTTCTTAAAAATATAGTGTGTAAGAAGGATATTTATTTTTGTTCCTTGCAGGACTTTTCTTGCACCTAGGAGCTTCGACATCAAAATCAAAGGCTAGAGCGGCGAGGAAAATTGATGTAGAAAGGTAAGTCATCCATCCTTCTCTTCTCATTCTAATTGTTGAAATAGGTCTAGGGGGGAAGTATTACACCATTTTTTTCCTTCTGTCTTAGATCAAAGAGGGGTATTGATCAAAGGGGGGTTTCACCTGTCCACAAGGGGAACTTTACCACAACATTGAGGAATCCATATCTCTATATAGGGGTATCAAACCGTCCTCTTTATTTTTTATTCAACTTTCCATTTCCCTTGAGAAAATGGGATTGATGGTTACCACCAAGCTTTCCTTCTTCAAGCAATTTTTACCATATTCCTTGCATGCTTGCCAGTTGGTGCAGAAATTTGAAACGAACATGTCAAAGGGTGTTCTTAAGATCATCAGGACCAACTCAATGATTTTTCAATATTTATTCTATCAAAATAGTCCTATATTCTGTCAAAACAATGAAGATTGAGATAGATAAACTCTTTCTCCAATTGCATGATGTGGATTTCATTGACTTTGACGAACAACGTATTCAACTTCTTCTAGAATTGATGAGGACAGTTGATTCCATTGATATGAAAATGAATCTCCCATGAGATATAGGCCATGATGATGCCTACAACCTTATCCTTATTTCCATCAACAATGAACTTTTCTTGATCGTTTGTTGGATATGGAATTACAGTCTTTGTATATTGCCACAGTACTTTACTCTTCAGTAGGGTTTCCATGTCTATCACCCATACTGCACAATTTGATCCATTTACAATTATGGTATCAATATTCGAAGCTATCTTTGATATCTAGATGGATCATATATGTTTCCATAAGTTACAATTTGCAAATGGAAAGCCCAAAGTCAATGGCACAATAGATCAGACTCAACAAGATTTGCAGACATCAAGAAAGGTTTCTAACCATCAACTCTGACACAATGTTGAAGATTGAGTGTAACCTGATACGAAACAGACAAACAAAACTGTATATAATCGAAGATTAAAAGATATTTCAAAGATAGAAGGTGGTTTCTAAAGACACTGTTACAACACTTAAGCACAATGCATTGTGATCAGAACATCGTAATACATATTGGACATCTTTCACACAACAATGATATTTCCATGATGACAATGACCCATCAAGTCTGATATTTATAGCTTTAATTTGTAACCAACTTCCATAAAATTAGGAGGATCTTGTCCACATATAACTTTCATTGGTTAGAGTTGACTCCATCAATTCTGCAGTGTCTAGTCGTCTTGACAAGAATGATTGACCCAACCATCCATGCATCCAAATCATAGTCAATTGGCTAGTCAATCCACTGACTGAATGTATTTGACTACTAGTCGACTATTCGATTGGTTTTTTGACTACTTGACTGACTGATGTTGATATTTGGTTGATCGCCTAATCAATTTTTTTCAGATACAGATTGACCGCCTAACCAGTGGATTCTAGGAGAAATGTGATGAACCATAAGAACTTGATGTTCCAACAAATCCTTCTCAACAAGAGGGTATTTTCCAATAGTGGTATGATATGGAGAACCAGGTTCAAGGATTTGATAATCAGGGAAAAGAGAGGGAAAAAAGACTTGATTAAAGGTTGATGCTAGATCATTAGATAACGACGAAGGATTTTCAAATTGTAGCTAGGAGTGGGGCTAAGTAGAGGAGGAAGGGGGTGGATTATATTTGATCTAGGATATAACAAAAAAATTATTTGTGGATGGAAGTATAGAACCATCAGCAAGGTTGGGAGAAGAAGGACCAACATGCTTGGCCTTTTATGAATTTTTAATTTGATGCCATTTTTCATCCTTTTCTAGAGAGGCCTAGGATAGGGTTGTAAGATTGCAATCCTTTTCAAAAAATTTATGTTTATGCAACACCTTACATTTAAAGGGAATTTGTTTGTAATTCAAGTTTTAGATATGATTCCAATTATCTAGAGATAGAGTAATGGCCTTAGGAATTCCTTTCTCCAGGTCCGCTTCTACATAGATCTTGGTGGGAGTGAACAATCTTGAATTTGCATTAGATTTATCAATTTACCATCCTAAAGAGTTTCCTATAGAAACCATGAAATATGGGATATTATAGAAGATTAAGTCTTCTTCTTCCTTTTTCTCTAACAAAAAATAATAAAAGGAAGTAATATGAGAGGTTACCTTATGTTGGTGCACCATTGTAAGACCCTTCGTTTAGTTTATTCTACCAACAAACCCTGTAGATAGTGACCCTTTCGACATCACCTGCATGCAAATGAAGTCTCACCTGAGGCATATATTAGGGACACAGGAACCAAGCTTCTGCAGGGACGAGGGGATGGGAGGCCATTAACATGTTCACCTCTACTTATCTACCTTGTGTTTCGTATTCTTTGTCCCTTTTTCTTTGATTAATTAGTAAAATTTAATTATGCATCACCATTGTGACACAGATTGCAACATAAACTATTCCATATAACATTCATAATTACTGTGCATCAATCGTCTAATAAACAGATCTAGATATAGTTATGCATAAATAGAATAACCATGAACAATCGCATAAAAACAAATTCAGACATAAAATTTAACTTGGTTCACCCAAACTTTGGGCTACGTCCACAATGACTGACTTCTTTATTATTCTTTGTGCAATTATCTTAGGCTTGTGCACTGTGCTTATAATAGATACATCATGATATACTTCTCCATCTTTTCTAGTCACTCTGTAATGTAATCCTCTCTCTACAAAACTCTCCCTAAACCTTCAGACATAGACTCTCTCTCACTCTTAGTCTATTTTTTCAATAGAAGCAACAACAACAACCTTCAACCTTCAATAACCTATTCTACCCGACCCATTACATATTTATACATAGAATTTAGGGCTGTAAACCCTATTTGTTATCCCAAAACAGTATGACAACTCATGAAAAATAAATGTTCGGGCATGCTTTTCCTATCTTTGTGCCTGCATGCTACTTTTCCATTCTCGACTACTGTCCTTCCATATTTTGCATGTATATCTACATTTGCATGGCTAACTACTTTTGCGTGTTTCCTCATTCTTAGTTCTTCAAACTGCCTATCCAACATGCCCACAACACTTACTTGTTGCTTGTCCCAAGACACTTAAGCCTATTGCGTTGTGCCCCTTCATGCTTCCATGAAATTCTGGAGGCTCTCCTTTGCTATTGCGACTTATTTCTTGACCTCTATTTCTTTTTCCAAAATATCCTCTACGACCTACACAATCAAGGTCATGATTTTATCCTCTCTATCATGCGTTGTTGTCTTTACCAAGCCCTGCCCAACTTCCAATTCCCTTAATACCCTTAGTGATTCATCTTGGAGTGATACTAATCAATGTTAGAGAATCTTCTACTGGTCCCTTATCTTTTCTATTTCATTATATGACTTTCTTTGTGCTAGGATGGATGTCATAAGCTAAGATGGTGGGAATGTACTTATGTTTTCAAAATATTTCTATTCCTTTTCCTACACATCCCTTAATCTAGCTTCCACAACCTTCATCTCTGGATCCTCCATCATACTTGTCCAAATCTGCACATTTTCCTCGCATAGCTTCGTGCATTCCTCCTCGAGTCTCTTAATACTTGCTATTGAGGTCATAACAGTTCTTTCTCTTTCTTCCTTTTCCTCCGGTGGTGTCCCTGTGTGGTGCACAATTCCAAGTCTTTGATCCTTGTGTGGAAGCCTTTAATGACTTCCCTGATTTTTGAGACTTGTTCTTCAAGAGTGGCTTCTGCCACCATTGATATTTATGGAATATCCTTATAGAGTTTCTGGATGGCCTGTTGTATTTTATTTGCCTGTTTCTCAACCTCATCCTTCTCCTTCAATATCATTTTATCCTTTTCCTCAACCATGCTCTACTCCTATAATGTAGTTGTAAAATCTTGTTGTAGCTCTATCTTTTCCACTGCTACCTTCACCAACTCGCTTGATGATGAATTTGCAAGGAAACTGTATCTCCTATGCAATATCGATGTGAAAGCCTTATAGTATTGTTGTGGGCATCTGTGAAAAGAATAAGCCAAGGGGAATTAATTGTTGTACTTTCTCCTGCATCTTGGGTGTTGGGAGCTCAATAACATCTAGTGAGATTTTCAATACTCTACGCCTTGTTACCATCTTTGAAAAGTAAGAGTTTGTGGCCCTTGCCTCCCAAATCGAGCTTGTTGATAGTCCTTCACCGGATCTACGCTATGGTTTTATCCTTTCTGCTTCCAAGAGATGATGTAATGTTGTTAATTGTGCTTGCACCAGTTAGTACAATTCTTCTTGTTTGTGCTACGCTTTATCAACTCCTTCTTCTGTGACATCCCTCACTCGATAGTCGATTATGTCTATGTCATCATCTGTCAGAGTATAAATGACTGGCACTTTCTAATATTTCTTCTTCTTGTGTGTGGGGGGGTTAGCTCCTTGCCCTTGTCTTTTCTCTTCTCTTCGAATGCTTCCTATTCATTTTTTCCAACTCTACCCTATTCATTTCCCTATCCATTACCCTATCTGTTACCCTATTAATCACCCTGTTCTTTGGCATTGTTATCATGGTGCTCTGCCTCGGTTCCGTTGGCAGGAACCTTCCACTCTAGATCCTAATCGTGCATGATTAGGTGGATATCTTCTTCTATGATCTTGTATTTTTTCTAGACCCATTCCTCTCTTGGGTCCTTCTTCACTTGTATATAGATATGGTGTCAATCTCCTCTGAACCGCATAATAAAAGTGTATGCCTCTACCAGTTTTGGTGAAATGAATGGTTTATCCTTGATGGAATTCTAAATCCTTTCTCCATATAGGAATAACTCCACGTTAGTGTCAATTTGTCTTCTTTTGTTAGTTGTGTAAAATAAGTTCTGATACTTAGTTGCTGAGCATGGCTTACCTCTGAGGTGCAAGAAATATGCATCCTCTGACTCTTCCCACACTGGAAAAAAAATCAGAATTAGCAGCCATGGATAATGGAATTCCATGCTTCTATCCTATGCTTCTGCACATTTGATGAGAAATTGGTTCAATAAGTAAGGTTCTCAACTCATTGAGATCCCTTCAACACACTTCTTAGTCGCGACTATCGCTCCCTCTAACACTTGGTATTTTCTGAATTTCCTTTGTAAATTTCATGCCAATTCCCGAGTTGCAATCCTTACTGTTGGGTCTCATATGCTCAACACATCCAACCCACGCACACCACTAACTATGTGAAAATTTTCCCTCATTTCCTCTAACAAAGTCTTGACAGTTTTTTTTTCTACAAACAATGAGTTTAGATCTTGTCCATGTGTTGGTAAGCCTGCGATCCTTGCAATAAGGTATGTATCTATAGAGATTGGCCTATCCAACCACAAATAACAACCATGTACACAGGTTAAGAGAAAATTAACACATGCATTTACCTCGTTGCTTCTACCAAAATGTGAGATGTCAAATAGGTTTAGTATGCTTTCTTGCTCCAATCCTCTGGCCCATACCTTTGGCACTAGTATGATTTGGCTCATTGTTGGATATTTCCTCACTTCCAAGTAATTGTGTGACATAAGTTCAGGGAACTTTATCTTGTCTGTGATATCGTGGTCCACATATTTGAGCTACGACACGCTCCCTAGCATGTATTCGTCCACAATGACTCCATCTGGGATGTCATAAATCACCAATTCATAGTAGGGAGTCTTTTCAATGTTAGTGGTGGGGAATCATCCTTCCTTGGAAGAATATAGTCTCGTGGAAAGCTCAACTATGATGATGATGCTCCTAGAGTCTCCTCAACCTTTGGTTCTATTGTTTTCACTCTTGTTCGAGATTTGTTTGGTACATACATTGTTCCTTTTGGTGGTGCCATGTTGGTAAACTAGTTACCAATGATAATTGTTTCAAATATGGGGTTTTTCTCAGCTTTGCAATACATTTCTCATCTCTCTCTTACTTGCATGCAACTCTAAGTGACAATAACCAATGCATGTCGACCCTTCATGGATTTTTTGCCCCTTCACCATTTGTTTGTGTCCATTCACGACTTTATTAATTGTCTCATCCACCAGTAGTGTGATGAATGCTTGATTTAATTCTTCTTTATTACCATATCTTCCATTGGATTTGTACCTCGTACTACCATTCTATCATGATAATCGGCGATTGTTTCCATTTATTACTATGCATCATCTTTATGAATTGTCATTAATGCTCTTTAACCATTGTTTCCACCCTTTTAATGCATTTAACAGTCGTTCTGGTCCTGTTCCACATGTTGCTTTTGTGCGTACCTAAATGTCTTTGCATTGTTTCTTTTATCTGTGCAACACTCACTTGTTTTTCATGGATCCTGTCATTGTATCTCCCTTACTTCTTATTGTCTTACCTTTGGTTTTATTTTTCCTTTTTCTACTTTTTCTTAGTTTTTATTTTTATTTTACCTACTATAATACACTACTATGGTATATTCAGTCTTGTGTAGCTCAGATTAATGCGCAGATGATCGACCAGCTCTATAAAGTTTCAACCAACTTCAATTCACCATTCCTCCCAGGGCTTCTCCATTCAACATTTCCAACTACGCAACACTTGCCTCCGTCACATACTTAATCACATATGGTACTAATCAATGCATTCGAAACTTTCATAGATTCTATATGAACTTAATTTCATATAGTAATACTAAGTCCCCCACTTGAAACTTTTGTTGGTCAATATGTCAATCATGCCATGCCTTTTTTTTTTTCTTATAAACTTGCTGATGGAACCCTGTGAGAAATCAATCTTCCTAAAGTTGTACCAACTATGACAATGTCTCCTCTAATGTGCCAAAGTTTGAAAGATCAATAATCACTGCAACACACATGTTAGGAACAATAAAATCCATCGACATTACTACTTCTTTACCATAGACCAACTTGAAATATGTATGTCCTATCAAATGTTTTCTTGTAGTCCTGTATGCCCATAATACTACAGGAACCCTTGAGTCCCAATCATCCCTTCCTACATTGCAGATCTTTGTCAGAGCATTCTCCATAATTTTATTAAAAGCTTATATAGACCTATTGGCCTAAGGGTGATACAATGTACTCTTCTGATGCTGAATTTGAAATTCCTTAGTCAATGTTGCAATCATCCTATTAACGAAGTGTGTTCCTTGATCATTGAGTAAAATGTGTGAGAATCCAAATCATGTGACTACATTCTCAAATATAAACATCACAACGGTCTTCACATTGAAATCTATGACTGGTGTTGCTTCTGCCCATATGGTCAAATACTCTGTCGTAGTGAATATATACTTAGCTCCTGATCTTCTCACTGGTGGGTTGATCGATCCAACAAAGTCTATTTCCCATTTATCAAATTCTTGCAATGTAACCTGTGGGTGTAAAGGCATATCATCCCTTATGGATGGTTTTCCCACCCTTTGACAAAAATTGCATGCCTGACAATATTCTTTAGAATTTTTATGAAGTGTGAGCCACCAGAGCCCTGCGCACAAAATATTCTTCGTTGTCACTTTACCCGCATAATGTCCTCCTACAATTCCTTCATGCACTTTCTAAAGTATCATTGGCCTTTCATGCTATAACACACATCGTCTTAGTATCCCATTGACACCTAACGTGTATAAGTTCCATGCAATTAACTAATAGTCTGTTGCTTTAACCACTATCTGTTAATTTTTTGGAATGGTCATATCCAACGGGGCCATTCCTATACTTAGAAACTGCACAATACCTATGAAGTAGTCATCCACCATTTTAACTATAAATAATTGTTCATCCAACAAGTTGTCGTCCATATTTCCTATATCTTCTCCAGATAGTATGCAAGATAAGTGATATGTTCTTGCATTCAACTTCCCTGGTTTCACAATGACCTAAAAATCATATTTATGAAACAACAACAACCATATACATATTCTCCCCCTCAACACTGTCTTGTTCACTAAGTATCTTAGTGTAGAATGGTTTGTATACATATTAAAATGAGACCCCAATAAATAATGTCTAAACTTATGCAATGCATATACCATTGCCAATCCTTCTTGTTCTGTGGTAGTGTATTTATTTTCTATGATTAACATCTTCCTGCTTGCAAATGCAACTAGGTGGTCTATGTATATTTCTCTTGGATGAGATGGTATTGTGCCCAAAGCTATGGATGATGCATATACATGATGGAACTCCTTATTCCAATCCGGGAAGATCAAAATTGATGCAGTCACTAATTTATGCTTCAATGTATCCAAACCTTTCTGATAGTCCTAATTCCACTAGAGCTTAGCTTCTTTCTTCAAAAACTTCTCCATGGGTGCTCTAATCTGTGCATAACCCTTAATGAACTTCTTATTATATCCAGTATGACCTGAAGTTTCTCTCAACTATATGAGTGATGTGGGTGGTTGTAAATCTAAAATAAATGCAATCTTGGTTGGATACACTAATAATCCCTTCTTACACACCACATGGTCCAACAAAATTCCAAAAGGTGCACAAAAAATACATTTCTTCAAATTCAGTGAAATATGACATTGTCTACATTGATCCAACATTATCCTAAGTACTTATATGTGATATTTCAATAGACTAAATACAGTCCAATCATCTAAGTACACTTCAAGGAAATTAAGAATAAATTCCTTAAAATATTTGACAACAAATATTGAAAAACCTGCAAGTGCATTCTTCAGTCCAAAGGGCATCACTATGTAGTGATAACTTCCCCACTCTATTGCAAAAGTAGTCTTATACATGTCTTCCTGTGTAATCCTTATATGGTGATATCCTGAGAATCCATCTATGAAAGAATAGGCCTCATGCCCCCTACATTCTCTAGCACTTCATTTATAAAAGGCATTGGAAATGGATCACGTAGACACACATCATTTATCTTCCTTAGGTCTACACAAATCTTAATTCCCCCTGTTTTATTATCATGTACTACCATTGGAATTTTCCATTCTAATTCCACTACTGGTTCAATGCTCCCTACTTCCAACATTCGGTATATCTTTGCTTTCACCTTCTATTTATACTTCAAATTTAACCAATAGGGTCTCTGTTTCACAATATTAACATCTGGTTTGAAACGGATATTCATTTTTCCTAACTCACCAACTATCCCCTTCATCTATGAGAATGTAGTTGGGAATAGATCTTGATACTCTCGTAGTAAATCTACAATATTCTCCATAGTTTCATCATTCCGATAATCACCTATCTGCACAAACTTTAGGTTTTCCTTTGTCCCAATATTTACCTTTTATGTATTTAATGGTTGCTCATATGCAACAAATTCAATCTCTGGTCCTTATACTATGCGTTCCCCCTCAGTTTTAGGTACTTGTACATTCCGTGGATATTCCTCGTCTTGTTTTTCTTTCAAAACATTATAACATTCTAGTAATTCATGGACAATCATAGAATCTCTATGCACACTACACATAGGTACTACCTCCATCATCCCTTCTTCTGAAAAAATCTTGTTTCTGATGACATGTATGGTTGCATCGACTAATGGATATTCGTGTTCAAAAGTGAATGCTTCCTAAAACCTTTTAATCATCTGGCCCCAACTCCTTGTTTCTCTGTGCACTTCCAGTTCTAGGTACCAATTCTTAGGAATTGTATCCAATGTATTTATAAACCTATGTGTCCATTCCTTCTTCGAGATCGAACGCCATATGTTTTTGCACTACTCAACAAGATCTGTTGGATCACCTACTCCTATATATTTCTGTGCAATATACTTAACCTCAGTACCAAATCTCACTTGCATCAATCTTCTACATTGTTTCTAGTCTTCCATCCCTCTCTATGTGCGACCCATCATATAGATAGAGTGGCCTTCAAGACAACATCTAATGCCAATAGTCTTTGTTGCTCGGGTATCTATAACTCAAACTCCTATACGAAATATTCTATGTCAGTCAAACCATCATACTTGGACGGATCACATAGTTCTGTTCCAATCCAACTGATCCAGATTATTTTCAGCACGAAATGAGAGAGGAGATATAATAAATAAATGTACAGAGATGTATCAGATATCCAATAATATAAGAGATATAACCATAAACACAGAGATACAATAATACACAATTTCTATTAATGAGTGAAATGTACAAAACTGTAGAAATATAGAGTGAAACACTCCATGAATTGTGGCTACACTCATTCCCAAGAAGATGATTGTTACAATGAGGCTCCAAAGGCCTTTTTAACATAAAGAAAATCCAAAACCCTAACCCCAGAAGATGAAAATCCAACAGTTTTGTGGACCCCGTTTTGGATAGTTTTGTGTATCAACTTCTGAGGGGCATAACTTTGGCATACGATATTTTTTTGGGGTGCATGATAGCTCATTGCAACGATATCAACGAGGAGATTCATTTTTGGGGCTCAAAAATATCCTTTTGGCTATCATTGAGGTGCCTGATTGTGAAAAAATGTCATTTAGGCCCTCAAAATTGCCCCTAAAGTTTGGGACCCGAAAAACTACTAAAAATAGTAAGTTGCCAACAAAATGTTTTGAGCTAGTTGGAATAGGTGGGTGGCCACTGATATCCACCTGGATCAATGATCCCTCCTTAGGAAGAAATGGTCTCCATTGCGTTGAGTTCCTGGAGGATAGGGGAAAGCATTTGTTGAATCTAAACCTCAGTGATATGCTTTCCTTGTTGGAGAAACTGTGTTGCTTAGCTTGTTGAAGACTGCCACAAACTTGTTGTTGGCGGGGTTGAATCTGTTCAACCAACCCATTGCATATTATATTGACTGGGAATTTTGTAGGTACCATTGTAGGTGAAGAAACAATATCTTCTTTCTCTTCTACAATATGCTTATGTTGGAAAGAAAGATCCTGGGCCAAGGCTGTAGTGGTTGGAGTGTCCTTCTGCTCAAATTTTGAACAGATTGTGAAGAGTCTGAATTTTGCAGTATGAGATATTACCTTGTGACACTGTTTAGGTGGGACAATAGTAAGAACTACCTCTGGTATCCTATAGAGATGACCCCCCAAAGTAACAATGACACTATGGGGTCGAGACTCATAAATAGCATGGTGCTTCCACATATATTCTTGGGTCAAAATAACATCACAAACATCCAGTGGGGAAACATCAAATAATACCTCATCCTTGAAGGTTTGGATGGCATATGACAATCAACACTGCAGGCTGACACATAGATCTTGTGCCTGGCGAAGCCACCCAATGTTGTATGGTTGCGTGTGTGGTGTTGTTGACAATCCCAACTGTTTGATGGAATTTGTTGAGATGAGGTTCTTCTGGCTTCTACTATCAACAATAAAATGCAGTGGGGTCCCCTTCACCCACATCTGTGAATGAAAAATGTGCTCCCCCCCTTTAGGATCTGTTGGTTCTTCTGGTTGTATTGTTTTGGTCATGACAATATAAGTGGGCTCTACATCGATGATATTTCTTCTCCCATTTTTCTCTGAATCATATTCTAAATTAGGGTTCAGATCCTTTTCTTTGATCTCGGTCACCAATGATTTTTTTGAGCGGCATTCATCAGTGTCATGCCAAGGGATTTTTTGGAAATCACGCCACTTTCCAGTTTCCTTCTTTATCTTTCGATGACCCTTTTTTTCCCGTGGATTGGAATGGTTTTCGGGAGGTTGTTTATTAGGACCATCTTTATCATACTTTGGTTATTGTGGATTTGCAGACCCAAAATCTCGTTTGTTCTAGTGCCTAAATTTCTACTTGATTTTGAAAGCATATCGATAGCCATCTCCCAGTGATGAGATGTCCAGGAATTCCATTTTGGTTTGGATGTATTGTTGGCCCTTTCCAAGTTTTGGGAGATCCTTGGTCAAGTTTGACCTATTTTGGGACTTCGACAGCCTGTCGAAGGAGGAGCGCAAGACAAAGCAGAGATCGCGGGATCTTGGCCCTTTTTGGGTCCTTTTTGGGGTTTGGGATTATGTAATGGGTATGGGATGTTGACCCATGTTTAGGCCTATTTTGTAAAGTATAAATAGATGTCTAGGCAATGTAAGGAGGGGCATATATGTGATGTTAGGCTGATGTGATAAGTGCTAGTGATCGATCTATGTGATCAAAGGGTTGTAAGTTCTCTGTGCATACTGTGTGAAGCTTGCAGAGCTGAGTGCAAGTGATTATAGAAGGCTTAGTGCTATAACCTAGCTCAGGGAAGGAGGATCTGGCGAGGTGCAAGTAGATCTCCTATCCTATGTGGAGTAGGGTTTTTGAGGCTCTGTGCATGTAACTGATTAATAGAAAATAATAGAAGAGAAGAAGAGTTGGTGGACGTAGCCCCAGGGTGGGGTGAACCATGTATATGTTGTGTTTCTCTGCTTTGTGCAATGTGTTGATGTGCTTATATGTTAATGTGCTTAGTTCTTTAATATAGATGAATGATATGTCGATTCTTAGTGCTTAATAACATGGATGGATGTTAGATCTAATTGATATACATATGCTTAGTGATGAATCTGTTAAGACCTGATCTATTTCATCATGCTAAGTGTTGCTAGATGCTAGATCTGGTTGGATACTACGATGCTCTATAATTAGATTTTGTCTGTGTTGTTACCAAGAACTGAATATTGATGAATGTTTGCTACTAAGTGCTCTGTTAAGTGTTAGAATCACATATCTGTGTCCCATCTAAGGTTGTAGACATCTGAGTCTTGCAACCACCCCTGCCTCTACCTCGGGTGAGACTTCATCTACTTCACAGGTGTTGCCAAAAGGGTCGGTAGTTAGGGTTTTTTTGGTGCACTGTTGTAGAGTTGAACCCTAGGCTTGCCCCTGTGTCAACAAATGGTTCTGTTGTTGGGACCTGAAACTGTGATTGTTGGGAACTAAGAAAGAAGAAGCTTTGTGCAAAGATCCAACCTGAAATTGTGAAATCTCTGTGCATAGATCTGTCACTCTAGTGTGCAGTACTCTACTCAGTTTTTGAAGCTCTATGCTAAAGAAAAGAAGTCTAATATGAAGAAAATAGGTAAGATATGAACGCTTTGTGCTCAGATAAAGGTAAGAATAGTGAAAAATTTTAAGATCTGGAAGCTTTGTGTTCCGCAAAAGATAAGATTAGTGGAAAAGTTTTGTTTCTAAAGTATGGATCTAGGCATGTTTGATAAGATGTGTCCTAGCTTGAAAACTAGGGCACTGACAGATGAAAGATGATGCGATATAAGTAGATATGATAAGAATAGTGAAAAATATGTTATACCTATGTATAGAAAGAATGTTTGGACTAACAAATGGATGCAAGATCCTAGAAATAATTTTTTTGCAGGTTAACTACTATTATCCTAGCACGCACTACGGGAAAGGCTCAGGATAATTTAAGAGAAAGAGAGGATTAACCCTTTATTACAGTTGCAGAATACCGATACATATGGCCAAGGAATGCCCTGGTAGAAAACCTATTTTCCTCTGTTGCAAAGCTATGGACCATGAAGTTTTGGATTGCCCTAGAATGATTGCTCAGCCTAAAAGGATGAATATGAGACAAGGAGACCACGAGAAAATTCAAGCAACTGAGATTATGGAAAAACCCTAGAAAGAAACAGAGAAAGTATTGCTACAGATGAAAGAAACCCTGAATGATCACCGACATATCATCTTATCAGAGGTCTTCAAAGAAAAATAATGTATTGAAGTAAGAATAGGAGACTTCGACATTGACTATGTTCTGGATGATGAAACATAGATGAATATCATGACAAAAAGAACTTGGGAAGCTATAGTAAGGCCTGCTATGATTCCTTCATTAGGATGAATAGGACTATTCAGAGGAAAGATGAT
>JASDQU010209579.1:33246-44652 GCA_032191745.1 Picea mariana
TAGGACCTGTTTTGTTGGACATCCCAAGTTAGGGATTTATTTCTTGGAGCTAATCAAAAGAATAATATAGATTTAAGTGGTGCATTTTGCTTCCATAATGGTTTCCACTACCAACACTCTTCCTACATTCCTTCAAAGAACATTATTTTGTATCTTAGACTAGCATTGCATTGTCTAGAAGGATTTTGTGACCATACCAACATATGGTTTTCTCCTTTGAATCTCCTCACGAAGTTATTCCATTGTTCCACCTCCTATCCAACTAAATCTAATTCCCTTGCCTCTATCCATCCCTGATCCCAAAAGGAGCCATGTTTAATTGTTGCTCCATCTACAAGAGTTTGAATCCCTTTCTACCTGAGAGACCTAATTAATTATTCTGAAAGTATGAACTCTCCATTGCTTCAAATCTAGGTACTATTTCCAATTTTCACCTTCATTCGATTTCCAACTTTCCATGCCAACCAAACCCAAATAAGGAGAATGAAAATATCAAAGATTTCCACAACATATAAGTGTTTGTAGTTGATTTACCTTAACTTTATCCAATCTTCTACTAAAAGAGGATCTATATACTTGATTTTAATTACCTATTGCAACAAACCTGAATGTTTGATCAACCTCTAAAATGTTTTAGTTGCCCTTCCCAAAGTGATGTATATTATTTTGTCTCTATACTCCTAGAGATTTAGGTTTGGAAAGTTTGCCACTTTACCAAAGGTAAACCCCCTTCTCCTTCGTAACATTCAATAGAAATTCAAAACATTTCTTTCTAATGTTTTCCAAGACAGTTATAGGGTGGTTATATGAATGTATGCCATGGAGTACCAATAAAGTAGCATAGCACCAAGTATAGTTTTAATCAATGTTATATTCCCTCTTAGAGACAACCATCGAGTACACCAACCTATGATTCTTTTTTCTACTTTATTATAAAGCTATATCTTTTTCAAGAAAAAGTGTATTATACTTCAACCCTTTTTAAAAATTATGTACTTGAAATGGGAGGGTTTGAATGATCAACCTTTCATACATCTCATTTAATCCATTAAAATAAATAGATTATTTTTACAAATTCATTTGCATACCAATCATCAATCCATAAAGATCCACAACTTCCTTCAAATATTCAATGTTCCATATACAACCAACACCAAGCATTAACATGTCATCAACAAATAAATGATGAGTTAAAGAAACATCTCTTCTTATTTTGATTTGTTTCAATCTTCCTCCCGTTTTAAGAGCTCCTATTAACCTACTTTAACTTTAAACTAAAAAAAAAAAAGTGACCAAGGATACCACTACCTTAAACCCCCCAGAAGGCCTAAAGAATTGAAAAGTAACACCATTCACTGGAACTAAAAAAGAAAGAGTTGAGACCCCTCTTAATCCAACAAATAAAAGGTAGATTAAAGCAAATGAGAATAAGCCTAAAATATATCCCATTTTTCGTATCATATGCCTTGAGCAAATTTAGTTTGATTGAAAATGAGCCTAAAATACATCCCATTTTTCCTATCATATGCCCTAAGCAAATTTAGTTTGATTACCATTATTGACATTTCGTGTCTTAATTGTATAAAACCCTTCTTGTGTCGTTTCGAGTGCATCATGTATCTCTCTCACTTAGTAAGAATACTAACTACTCAAGAAAAATAACAAATGAACTTTAATTCTACATACTATCACATCAATTCATCAAGTTGGCACATTTAAATAATACATATAGAAATATTACAATTGTCGGTGGATTATTAAATGTTTGATAAAAAAAGACTAAGTATTTAGATTACAAAATTAGAGATAATATATAAATTTAAATATTACAATTGTCGGTGGATTATTAAATGTTTGATAAAAAGAAACTAAGTATTTAGATTACAAAATTAGAGATAATATATAAATTTTATTATTTGATTCACTTTTCATAGAATTTGAGACCCTTTTTAATATACCTTGAATTAGTTCAAAATTATTAATTAATTAATTATATATAGAGCCTTTTTAATATACCTTGAATTAGTTCAAAATTATTAATTAATTAATTATATAGAGCCTTTTTAATATACCTTGAATTAGTTCAAAATTATTAATTAATTAATTATATATAGAGATTTAAATTAAAATACGAAAACAAAATATAACATAAATGAATATAGTTTATTTCAAAAGACTTTATATTTATATATATAATTTGAAAATTTTAATATACCTTAAATTAAGTTCAAAATTATTAATTAATTAACTATATATAGAGACATTTAAATTAAAATACGAAAATAAAATATAACATGAATGAACATAGTTTATCTCAAAAGACTTAAACTATATATATATATATATGAATAAATCAATATATATAACTTGGAAATATGTATATTTTGGAAATATGTATTTTCAAAATAGAGGATTATAAATTATATTATTTAATTTACATTTTTCATAAGTTTTGAGTTAAAATACGATTTTTTTTTAATATAAAATATTATATATATGATAATGTTGATGATTAACGTCCATTGAAACTGAATTGGTCTATCAGACCTTAAGAGGGTAAGGGCATATTTGCATTTTTTTAGAATTTTGTTTTTGTGCTCGAAAAACATTAAGAGAAGATTTCCAAGATCATCATAGTTTTAGGAAGGTTGGTAGTGTGACAAATATTTTGAAATTGAGATTTAATGTGGGTATAGGGTGGACAATCTAAGAGAAAGTGATTTTCATCTTCAACCTTCTTAGTGTCACAAAGGTGACACACTCTTTTATCCCAAGGCGTTTTAGGAATTGACCAACACCCACTTTCACTATGGAGCTCGTGAGATTTGTTCTTATCTTAGCAAGGCTTATTTTTTTCTATACACTTGTAAAAAAAAGAGATAATTTTGATCTTTTATGTTAGGGTTAATTACATCCTTATAATACCTTAATTATATTTTTTCCTCTAACTCTTTATCACACCACATTTTCTCCTTAAATTTTGATTTAATGATATTTTTAATAGTATCATTATTCTGCAAAATGATGTCTTCCATGATTCCCTAATAGCTTAGCCAAGACTGGGAATCTTTATACCATCCTCACTTGAGTCGAAGGTGGTTACGACTGGATTTCGAAGCAATTTTAGGAAGCCTCTTGTCCTCCATGTTGTTTAATTTGTTCTTATACATTATGTATATAGTCATAGTTGTGCTCTCAATGGGGGAAATGATTACCTCTAAGAGGAGGATGGGATAAGGCATATTTTCTTTAATTTTGTGATTATAGGTTATAACATTATTTTGTGTTTGCTCTATCTTTCTCCAGGATTCATAAGAGATACTACATCCCCATACTTCACATCCATATATAATAATAGGCGTAACAAGAGTCTCAAAGATGAGTTTCATCTTATCCCATATCCAAAGATCGACTGATTTACAATTGTTTTTCAAGCCCATAATAAGCTTTCTATCCCCCAATAATCCTTTTCTCAATGCCATAATCCCAATTGAGCTTGTGGTGACTATCGATTCCAAGGTATTTGTATGAATTCACTTCCTCCAAGTTGCTTTTGTCATATACAAAGGTATCATAAGTGATCTTATTGGATTTAATGATCATGACCTTATTCTTGTCAATATTAACAATCATACCCATATTGGAGCAAAAATCCTTCAGGATTCTTAGTTGGTTTTTAAGATCACGGGGACTCCTCACCATAAGAATGATATCATCAGCATAAAGAAGAATATTGATGACTATACCAGTGAGATTAGGGTCAACACAACCTTCTTCTTCCAAGCAATCTTCTAACTTGTCAATGTATATGCCAAAAAGGGTAGGGGAAAATGGACAACCTTGCTTGACTCCAACACTACAGTTAATCTCTTTCGATCAGCCCTCAATGTTCTTAAACTTGGAAATTACGTTCTCATACAACCTTATTGCAAAAACTCTCAACTCAAAAGGCACTTTTATCTCTTCCTGCCTATTCCAAAGGTTTTTCATGGGAATCGTGTCAAAAGCTTTTCTAAAGTCAACAAAACAACATCAAATATTGGTTTTAGTATTGCGGAACTCCTCTATAATGAAACTAAAGGTAACAAGATGGTCCACAATTGAATGATATCTCCTAAACCTAACATGGCCTTTAGCTCTTTTACAGTGACTTTCTAGACAACGGTTTATCTTGTTTTCCAAATAATTCCATAAAGCTTGGATAAAATCGGGCTAATCATAATGGTCCTATAATTAGAGGGAATTTTTCTATCCCCATTTTTAAAATTAGGAACAATGAGGCCTTGTGTCCAAGGTTTAGGGAAGCCCTGCTTGACTGCTAAATTGAAGAGCTTGTATGTGAGGGATGAGGATAGGCCCTCCCATTTTAAAAATTTCAGCTTGGTAGCCTTCAATTTCCTTAGCTTTCCCATTTGCAAGCCTCTTAACCCCAAACTCTATGTCATCCAAAGAAAAAACTTCATCGTATGTAGGGACAATAAGAATGGTGTCCATGGCACTAGGGAACTCATAAAGACTTTTAAGGTAGGAGTTCCAGTCCCTTATGGTAATCATATTATTTTCTTTAGTATTGCAGATTAGAATTTGTCTCCAGAACTTTTTAGGATCAAGCTTAGATAGTTGTTAAAGATGCTCTTTCCTTTTATTGATATAGTAATCTTTTTCCTTTTAATAAGGGATTTGTACGTATTGATATTATTGAGTTTTAAGGACTCATTAGAAGCATCCCTAATGACTTTCCTAACAAGTTTACATTCTTTATCATACCAAGGGTTGGTTGTTCTATTATTCTTTTTATAGGACACCTCGAAAGAGAACTTGTTAATAGAAGTGGAAAGGGTAGTTGTAAAATTACGATAGAGGTCTTCAATGTTGTCCTTATAAGTTAGGAGATGTAATTCACTATTTAAATTCTTTAAGAAAATGTCAACTTTACTTTTTTCAAAGAGAAGTTGCCTTTGATTATTAGAAGTCACTTCAATGGTGTTCCTATGCATGGCAAAGTTTAGAGTTAGGGTTAAAGGTTTATGACCAGAGTCGGGTTCATGGTCATTTAAAAGGTCAAAATTTACTATTTGGTTGGAAACAAGGATATTAGATATCACATAATCTACGACACTACTACCTAGCCCATGAATACAAGTCATCTGGTTGGAGTTTGACCACTTCATTACTCCATTGCAAATTACTAGATCTTGAGAGTTGCAAAGATTGACCAACTCAGTACCAAACAAATTCTCAGTTAGATATTCAAAGCTTCTTTTGTAGCTATTAACTACAGAAAGGTCCTCATCTAGCCATAAAGGATTATGGTTGGAATAATTACTTAAAATATTAGCTTGGTTAGTTGCAATCCTAACATTAAAGTCTCCTAGCATGAGGATATTACCTTCATTTTTCAAACTATAAATATCTTGTTCTAAATTATTATAGGGACAATTGCTATCTAGATTGTTTTTCTTATAAAAAGTAGAATTAATAGGTGCAAAATAGAAAATTGCTATACACATATTCATAACATTGATGTATGAAATTTCCATCCAAAGGTACTGATTGAGAGGGTCAATCTTATGAAGTTGAATGTGAGGAGAAATGCTCTTTCTAATATAACAATCTATGCCTCCTATCCCTCTACGATAGGTCTTTTTGTCCCATTCCAACCACATGAAAAATCCTTCTATGTTAGGGACCTTAGACTCTTCATGCTCCCAAGTTTCAACTAGACAAATAATATCAATATCATTCGAGATCCAACTTATCATAGGACCTTTGCGCCATGGAAATCCACGACAATTCCAAAAAAGGGTCCCGAGTGTCCCAAGTTCCTATTTATTATTATCCTTCTAGTATCTATCCCTAACAACAACTTTTTGATTTCTAATTATTGCCCATTTTCATTCTTTCCTTGTTTCTTTTACCTTTTGAACTTCCTTCCTTAATTTAGCTTGGTCTTCGGGAATGGGGCCTTCATTTATAAATATTCATGAGCCTTTTAAGCGTGGAGATTTACTGAGTAGGCTACATTTATAGTCATTACAACTTACTTTGACCTAGATCAACCTATCTTTATGATTAATTGTTTTTCCTAGCCTCTTTGCTTTTATGAGGTAAGTTGTTTTAATTTGTGATTTATTTTTTAATTCTTCTTTTATTATTGCTAGCATATCCTCCTCTTGTTTTTCTTTTATACCAAAAATTATGAGGTTCAAGGCTCATATATATAACCTCATAATTTTTGATATATATATATATATATAAGAGCCTTGAACCTCATAATATTTTGGTACACACATATATAATTAAAATATAATGTGATAGAAGTTTTATATATACCATTAAGGGTAGATGTTATTAAAAGAACAATGTTATAATGTCAACAATGATAGTAAGAGATTACTACCTAGATTGAAAGAGCCTTCTAATCCTCTTGTATAACCTAAAATTACTTGTAAATAGTTAAGAGTATATTTTCATTTAATGTAAAGAAATAGTTTAACAACCCAAGACTTATAAACATCTCACAAGAATGAAAATCTACCCTCTTATTAATCACCAACGAATTATTTCAAAAAACTAAATTCTTTCTACAAATCCAAAAATAAACTTTCTTTTACTAAAAAACAAAAACAAACTTTTTTTTTACTCCCCCACACACTTATAATAGAAAGTGTTTCAAAGCTACACTAAAGGGATATATATATATATATATATATATATATGGTGTAGCTTTGAAACACTTTCTATTTCATCACATAATATAAGCATCCATGTACATATAAAAATATAAATCCAATAATGTATACAATGTACAAACCTATATACCTAAAGATACTCATATGCACACAAAGACATGGATACGTGTACATATTATCTATATTATAAGTGAATCACAGTGTGTATATATATAAATATATGCTCGTGTTTATGCTCTCATTGCACCCACGTGTACATGTCTGAAAAAAATGTAATCCTTGGAAAACATGGGATTAAGCCATGAGACCTGGCACAGGCAATTTATTCTGCAGCAACCCTTACAAAAGTCAGAATAATGTCGCCCCAAAAATGGCAAAGAAGTTGGTGTGGAGTTGAGTGTGTAACAAGGATGGCTGAGACTCAGAGTACGAAAGATACCTCGTGTACTGTGTACTCACTCCCACGCGGGGCAAGGAATGCAGACCCCGTGCAATTACAAATTCTCAAGCTTACCTCACAAACCCTGACACCGAAACTGAAACAGAAACATTCTAAGCCTTTGGCTTTCTTCTCTGACTTCATAGAAGCATGATGAAGTCCAAGAAAAACATTACCAGCCTTACAATACAAGTTCTGTCCTCCACTTCTTCCTCCATCTCAATCATCATCTCCTCCACTGCTGTATTCCATTTATATGATCAGGCTTGTGAGCTTCTCTTTATAGGGCATGGTTAACAATATATCAAAACATTATCATGGATGATCAGAGTCCTCATGGACTCTGAAATGCCCATTTCAATACCATCTTCAAAGCTGGCTTCATGATCATGTTTTCATGTGATCCATAACATTTTCTCACAGTGATCTGCAAGTCTAAACCAGCAGGCTCTGCAAGTCTAGTTTGGAATTGCTTGATGAGCTTTGATAGTTTTGATAATAACTGTGGGTTTTCATGCTATCCAAATCATCATTCCTCTCTTGAATCTTTGTTCTGGTTAGAAGTGAGGCCAGAGGGCCAACTGAATGATGGAGTCTGGTTTTACAAGAAGAGTGGTGGACTTGGACTTACAAGGAGGCATCCTACAAACATGGCTACTGCACCTATGGAAGATGTGCTTCATATCCAATTGGGATATCTATATGTGTGTGTTTTGTGGGGTATGTTTACAGTGATATCTCTATCATATATGTATTGATCATGGATGGATAACTCTCAGAATTTCTATTATATTTGTTGGAGCCTTAGCTTACTAGATATAGAAAAGTAATCTTTACAAGTATGAGATGTCTGAGAAGTAGTTCTGAGATTTTACTATACTAAAGAGACTGACATGGTTTCTGTCTGAGCACTTCATGATGGAGATTACCCAGTCTTCATTATTTCTTCATAAGTCAAGATTTTGGGCTGTCTGGTTCTCTATTGATTTAAAGGACTGCATGCCCGAGTGACTACATGAGCTGCTCTGGAATACTGTGAAGTGGAAAGAAAAATTCCAGGTTCATACTACAGGGAATCAAGCCTGTTTGGTCCGATATAGCCTTAGGAAATTAGCTCTTGTGTTGCACAACGCAGGAATAGATACTTGATATGATAAAGTCCATGTTTATATTATTGTTCTGATAATTATAGCTGCAGAAGAAGATGCACTTCATGACTGTATCTGCAAAAGCAATCTACAGGAGACTGAATAATATGAACAGTATTGGATGTTTAAAACCATATGGTTTTTAGCTTTGATTCTCAGAAAGTCTATATATCTTATATGAAGTCACCTTGATCAAATATGTCTGCGGGACCTTACAAATCAATACTCTTACCATATTTTTAAATGATGAAGCTCTTAATTTGCCATAAAACTTCGTATTGTTTCAGTGGATAATTCTTTTTCTTGATTTCTTTTGTTCTAATATTGTTAGAATTCCTCGACGACCACTGTAGTGCCCAAGTGAGTAATATATATCGATTTGCACAGGTGAGAAATATATATTGATTTGCAGTGTTCTTGCATATGCTGATGCTGAACTATATACGTTAAAATTACACGATTCCTGTACAAGTTGTATCGATAGTAAGAGATTTTATTCCGACTCTAACATGTTGTATCAATCTACTGGCTATATTAAGATACATATTATTATTTTTTAATTAAGTTAATTGTTTTAACTTAGATGGATAGAGAGGAGAAATGTCGTCCTCCTCACTTTCACTTAGATTCAAGTCAAGTCTGTCCAATTAAGAGTAGAATTCTTATTAGGAAGGGTTTCTTATTCAAGTCTGTCCAATTAAGAGTAGAATTCTTATATAAAAGGGTTTAAGAACTGGCCAAAATGTAAAAACAAGTATTGACATTTTTTTTTTCCATTTCATTTTTTTTTAGTGTAAACCCATTTACATAATAAMCATAGAAAGAATTTACTCATGCTCTAAATTGGGGATAATTGGGGACATTAGAGTTCAAGCATTTTTTTTTTAAGACATGGCTTAGGGTTGTTGTAATTAATGGAAATTGGAGTTATTAACTTCAGTTTGAGTTATCAAAAGCTTAGGAGACAAAGGGAAAATGATTCACTTTTTCATTAGTTTGGAACTGTTTCATAGTATAAGTATAAGTGTGGAGGAGATGTTAACATAGCACAWTACATTGTAAGGATTTTAGAAGATYATGATGTCTTATAGTTTTACAGTAAACTTGGAAAGCTATGTAATATATATTGTAATTTCCATAATAATATAARAAGATTAATTTGAGTATGACTTTTCCTGWTAAATATTTATGTCTCATTATRTACCCTTTCTATTATAGTTYWTTAGTAACTAAAGATTCAAAATAACATGTTTTTATTAAGTGTTAAAATAATAAAAAATAGTTGCATAATCCAGCATAAGTTCATTGTAATTGTTTTAGTCAATCTTTAGAATATCCAACATTTCAAAAAACACTTCMAAAAAAACTTCTTTTCTTCCTCAATATGGAAGGGACAACCTTACACTTTGAAATGAAACACAATTTGTTGAAATTAATTGAACTCATCCACTAGACTTAAATCTTAGTTATATATCTATAGATACATTTTCTATTAACATAATGATTAATTGATTATAAGTTTTATTGTATAAATATAAACACAATTATAAACAATATGAAAAATCTTGAAATAATTTTTAGTCATTTAAAATCTCTTCTCTTTTTTTATTTTAATACAATAACCAATACAAATAAATTAAATATAATAACAATAAAAGCAACAATTAATATATATTAATTAAATATAATAATAATCAAAATTAACAATTGTGTTGAGAAATATTTTTTTGTGTCAAAAGGGGCTTTTTTATAGCCTACTATGAGGAGAAACACTTTTTTGTGCCAAAAGAGGCTTTTTATAGCCTACTATGAGGGATATGTGTTAAACATGGAATTGACAAGCATTTAAAAAAATATCAATAACAAAAAAGTATTTTGACGTTCACTATAAATAAAATATTTCAATGTCCACCTTAAATAAAATGTTTAGAGAGAGAGAGAGAGAGACATGCTCTGTAGGCCCAACTCTCCCTATTATAGTCATCATCCTTCTTCTTTACACCGGTGATATTGTTATTATGAGAATTAGTCTCTATGATCTCGACAAGAAACTAAGAATCCTCAAAGATTTTTTCTCTAGTATGGGTATGACTATTAACACTGACAAAATAAAGGTTATGATAACTAAATCCAAAAAGATTAGTTATGATACTTTTGTATATGACAACAACAACTTTGAGGAAGTTCCTATACAAATACCTCGGAATTGATATTCATCACAAGTTCAACTAGAACTATAGCATTGAGAAAAGGATAAATGGAAGGTGAAAAAATTATTATGGACGTGAAAAAAATTGTAAATCAATAGACCTTTGGAAATGGAATAAGAAAAAACTCCTCTTTGAAACTCTCGTCAATCTTGTTATCTTATATGGATTTGAAGTTTGAGGATGTAGTATCTCTAGAGAATCAATGAGAAAGATAGAGCGGATCGAAAATAATTTTATGACTTATTATCTCAAAATTAAAGGCAATACACCCTATCATATCCTCCTCATAGAAGCAATCATTACCCCCATTGAGAGAACGACTATGAGTAAGTACCTAATGTACAAGAACAAAATAAACAACATGAAGACAAGAGGTTTCCGAAGATTTATTCAAAATCCAACCAAAACCACCCACTACTCAAGTAGGGATGACATAAAGATGCCAAATATTGTCTAAATCAATGGAGAATAAAGGAAGAGGTCATTTTGTAGAATAACGATAGATATCAAAAATATTATTACATCTAAATTTAAGGAGAATTTATGGTGCGACAAATAATTAAAGGATAAAACAAAATCAAGATAATGTAAGGAAGTGATCAACCCTAATCTATAATATCAAAAGTATCTCTTTGTTTTGACTAGCGTTAAGAAGAAAATCAACATTGCTAAAATAAGAGCAAACTCTTATGAGCTCCATAGTGAAACTAGGTGTTGGACAAATCTCAAAACATCCTGGGTAGAAAGAATTTGTCCTCTTTGTGATAGTAAGAGGGTTGAAGGTGAAAGAAAAACTCTTAGAAAGTCCCAAGTATACCTAAATTATATCACAATTTCAAAATAATTGTCACAATATCTACCTTCCTAACCTTCTAACTCATCAAAACTATGGTGACCTTGGAAATGTTGTTTTAATG
>JASDQU010209584.1:0-14117 GCA_032191745.1 Picea mariana
TTATTAGTCATAATTAGTCATTATCCAGTCTCCTATATTTTAGGGGAGAATATTCCACCTGGAGAATATTCTCTTTCAGTTGACACTTCAGTTAGACTAGTTGAGTTGAGTTTAGATGCTGCATTGGTTTTGTCACCATGAAAAATTGGGATCATCACCATGATCATTCGACCTTGCCTTGGTATCAGCACTATACTGGCTCATTACCCTTGATTCTATGAGTTAACTCCTCACTACTCTATGTTCAATCAGTTAACTGAAGACTAGTTGACCAGTTAACTCAACTAGGTGGTAGTTCACTCCTGTAACTACCTGAGAGACTATAATAGGTGGTAGTTCACTCCCGTAATTGTTGGTGTGTGTCCATATCACTCTAGACCACCACTGTGGTGCATTGGTTCTCCTCCAGTGCGCACTTATTGAGTTATACATAGTATATCATGTGTAAATTATTCATTATTCATAACAATTAATGAGAATTCTTTCATTCTTTCTCTCCTTCTTCTTCTTTCTCAAATTATTTCTGCAAATGTGTGTATTATTGTTTATCTAGATATATTCTATGTAGGTTCAACAGATTTACAATATGGGGGGCTGATGTAATCCAAGCATAAAAGTCTTTGATTTCTCCATAAGATGACACTTTTCTAGAATCAATTGCATATATACTTTCATTGGTTTCATAATACTTGGTGCAACTCATGCCCAATGCCTCCATGACCACTAGTGGCATGATATTGTTCGTTGCGCCAGTTTCAAATAAACAATTATGCAGTGCAACATCATGATTTTCAATAGAAATGTAAAAGGGAATAATTTTACCTCTCAGCTTAGTAGTTCACTGGATAGGGATTTGTCTTGTACTAGTAACAACAACTTCTGCTCTTTTAGATGGATCTTATAATAACTTCAAAATGTTCTCTCTTTGCTGGGGAATCTTCACCACTTCTATAAAGGGAAGGTTTATTCCTAATTTACTCAAATCCTCTACAATATTAAATGTCATTTGAGTGGAATTTGATGCCATGCATTGCTTTTTACTTCCAACACCATCCGTCACTTTCTCATTCACTCTTTTCTCATTTTTTTTCCTTTTCTTTTTCTGTTTGGTTCTCTTTATCAGAATCACCTTTATTCTTTGGTCTATTTACAAAACCTCCTGTCTGGGTGAAATTTTCTTGTGAGTTGGGATTGTTGTCACCCTATTCAAGTATATACATGGATGTCTCACACCTGTCCATCTACACATTTTTGAAGCTCTCATCAGGTGAGTAATAATTCTCTTACTCAATTACTTGCTCATCAAAGACATCATCCAGAACAACTGCATTTGGAGTAGGTTGGGTGGGGACCCTTGGTCTTTGCATATTATTCGTGTTTTCAAACCTCACTTTGTTTTGTTGGGGAGGGTTCCTTCTTTTCTCTGGGATTTTCATTCTCATATTTGGCATGTAATTATCTCCCCTTATTAGTTTGGTTATCTCGTTCTGCATTTGTTTGATGGTTCTATTCATCTGTGCAACTTCTATTCTTTTCTTAGTTTCCTATTCCGCCACAGGGTCAACCCTTACGTCAGGTATGGTTCCCTTGAAAAATCCTCCTCCCATCGTTTGGTTTTGAGCCGGTCGAGGCTTGAATTCTTCGTTCTTTCTTGAACTGGAAGCTCCTTGATTATCAATATTCAATCATCCCAATTTCCTTTGTACTCTTCCTAGTATAATATCGGGGTCGACACCCATTTCAATCATAATTTATTCCATATTAGTGGCTTTAGTCATTGCCTCCTCCAAAGTATCCATTTGGGACGTTCTGATGGCATATTTTACATTCAGGGGCATTTCATTCTTATAACTATTGAGAATGACTGGGTCATTTGGTATTTTATCTTTTGGAATTATACTCAAGGTTTTATTGAACCTGATATTAGAATCTTGTATCGTTTCATTCTTCCTCAAACCAATTTGGGTGAAATCAATGAGAAGGGTATGGTAAGCAATCAGAGGGGAAAACATAGTCAGGAACACAACTTTGAGGTCATTAAATGAGAGAATGGATCTAATGGGAAACATTGTATACCATTCATACACTCTTCCTAATATGGTTTCCATAAACAACCTTACCATGACATCGTCATACTCAACACTGTGAAAATCACAAACATCAAGAAATAAGTGCATATGCCTCTTTGCATGTATAGTTTTGTCTCCAGAAAATTCTTTTAAGGTTCCCTTAGGGAGAACAAGGAGGTCATTTTGCTCACCTATAATATTTAGAGGGGAATCTCTTACCCTCCTTCGATTTTCAAATCCTGGGATTCCTTGATTTTTTGAAACATCTCTTCCTCCTCCTTGTCTCTCCTCATCATGCTTGTCTCGGGGTTGTTTATCTCTCGCTGCCATGTCTAGAGAGATTCCAGGATTAGGATTTTCACTTCTAAGAATAAACAACTTCTTACTTTACTTTTGGTAATGGGTCCCTTGTATTCGTCCAACTTCAATTTCGATCTTGGTCTTATGCTGGTCTAGCTAGCCTTTGATTCCTTCGGTCTTGTCGTTCCTCTCTCCTCTATCTTCGGAAGATCTCTCTTTCTTATTCTTGGACTAAGATCTTCTAGGACCCTTCTAACTCTTCTCGAGTCTGGGATATTGTTATTACTAGATTGTATAACTGGTGTAGAATGATTCGTTGATTATTCAATCCAATTTCCAAATGGGGTTGATTACCCTGGGGTAAAGTCATATATTCTTTCAAAAACGTTGGGCCAAGTTTCGAATTATCAGTTCATGTCCCCAGTATGGTCTCCAAAAATGTTTACGCTTGAATTTGTTATGACCGAAATGAAAACCTCGCGAGGATGTAAATCCCCTTGTGTTTTTATAGAGGTGGTACTCCTCTTTTAGTTTTTCTTGATATTTTTAAATATTTCAAAATGTGGGACTTGACAGAAGTCCATGGTGGTAATTCAAAGAAACATAAATATTACAATAAAATAAAAACAAAATTGTTTTCTTTTCTTTTAAAGGAAAGTTCTGAGAAAGGACCAGGAACCAAACACATTCACACATTTAAATCAAATAAACAAAATTTCCTCACATCCATCATAGCTTAAGATAAAGATTTACGATCACATAAAAATAAAAAGAAGATGATCTGCATGCACAAGAGAACTTTAATAGTGTGGATACATGGGTATCTCAAATAAATATAATGATAGATCAACCTCAAATGCTTTATATTCTGAAAACATGGTTACAAAGCACAATCGAGATTCTTCTCGAAGTAGTTCTCTTGAAATTTTAAAAAATATATAGTTTATTACATATTCTTTAAATTGTAAATGTGTTTGTCTTAAAGACTAAGATTGGAGCTCCTGTCAACCATAAAGAAAACAAATAAAAGAAATAATCTTGTAGAAATAAGACAGTGGGTCGTATAAGGATCGAAAAGACCTGGTAATAAGAAAAAAGGAGTTATTAGACTTCGGTTAAACATTTCTAGTTAAAGAGGTGGAATAACTGGATGAAGGACTTGATAAAGAAAAGATGGATGTGATCAGCATAAATTTACTATGATGGTCGCTCATGTCTTCATTTGCTTGTTGATTTCCTTTTATCATTTTCATCAACGGTTACATGAACCGTCTCAACTGCTTCTTTCCCTTCATTTGTTATTTTATCGATAACCTTCTTGAACCATTCTTCAATGTAACTTTTCATAGGTTCCACATTGATTTCATGCTAGATTTTAATATTAAACAACTCACCCTCCAAGTCACAGAGATTAATGAAAATTCGATGTAATATTTCTTCAATATCCTTATTTTTATGGAGTATTCCACTAGCCAGTTATCTATGGCATTCTCATCATATACAACTATGCCATAGAATTTTTCAATTGACAATCCTTTAAAAATCTCAACCTGCTCATCGAACTATTGTTTTGTTAGGAACAATGAGTTGAGGATCAACTTGGGATCTTGGACCTCCTTAGTGCTTCTGGCTAGGTCCACCTCCATGAGCCTTTTGAATAGCTCTTCTCTCCTTGTTATGGCTTGGTTACACACCTAAATGATGTTGTTCAAGTTCTTTATTTTCTCTTTCCAGTAGGCATTCAACTACTTGATATGACCTGGAGAGGGAAGGTCCTCCTCTCTTCTCTTTATCTCTGAGATGTTAGTAACTTTAATACCAAAGGGTACCACTACATCAGGATAGAAAACTTCTTCATTTTTTAGGTCTCCCTATAGATATTCAAGGAAGACATGCACCCTCGAGCCAAAAGAGATCATTCTCTTTGAAATTTTCCAAGCTTCTGTAATCAGTGCCATTCTTTTCTTGATATTACTCTCCACATAGCTCCTGGCTGATGTGAGTAAGCTTGATGATCCTTTTATTTTGGTTGTGGGCTTGGTGGGTCCGATAATTTCCAAAGGGATGGAAAGGAGTGGAAGAGGCATCAAAGTCTCTTCAAGTTCCTTAATCCTTTCCTTTAACTTTATAGTTTCTTCTTTGAGACCACCAATGGAATCGTCTAATGCATCACCAATTTCTTTATGAATTCTAGATATTTGGGAAGGCCACATATTTCTTAGGTTAACCTCAAAGTGAGATTTCCCCTTTTTATTCTTCACATCACTCTTCTCAATAATTATTTTTTTACGTTCGCTATCAAAAACAACGCTCTGAAACATAAATGATTATTCTTCATCAAATGTGTCATTTTCAACAATTTCCAACGACTAATTTTGGTGGGTCGCGTCTCTTGGCTGATCAATGTTAGGAAAACTATTCTCAATATTAGCCTTGATTTCCATATCTTCGAGGGAGAATCTATTGGTGTCGCTTTTGACGTGATGCTCTTCTTATTCTTTTACAATATTCTCTCTTCTTCCTCAGGGGCAGTTTATGTGAGCTTTCAAATTTTCCTGGAGGGGGGTTCTTGTCTCCTCCTCCTCCTGAACTACTGCTTATTACCTTTTTAGATGGGTGGGCTACTGGAGCGCTACTCTGAGGTGTTTTAGTCTTGGGATTCACAGTTGGGGACTCATAACTCTTTTTTTCGGGACCTTTTTCATCTCTGTTTATACAATTCATTTGTTCTAAGCACCTTCTCTAAATTACCAGGAGTATGGGTAGGATTTCCCTGTTGAATATCTTCATCTTCTCCTAGAACAATGTGGATAAACGAATTTCTAAAACCCACTGTTAACATATGTTCCACAAAGATTCCATTAGGGTCGAAACCTCTGGTATTTTCAACATACTTGAGGTTCAATTTGTGGAAGTGGTTTTCCAATTTGTTAATTTTGTTCATATTTCTGAATACAAAATCCCCAACTTTCCAAGGCAAAGGAATGAATTGTTTTTTTTTTCATGAAAAATGTGCAGCCAAAAGTTATATTTCCTTGCAACTTTTGTAACAAACATTCTGTTGGATATATGGCATGGAAGAAAGGAAGGATTTTCCTTGGAACCAAAAATTCCGATGACATTGTAATTATCCATTTGTTCCAAAGTCACCTTTCTATCCAAGAATTTACTAGATTGAGAAGATATTCTTGGGATATCTCATTCAAACAAAAACTCTTTAAGAATCGATACAAAGTCATTGAAAACTTCATAAAAATGCAAGGAATCTTTGTGCCTCCATAACACTTGGTACCAAAAGGTCACAGGGTCAAATTCACAATTTACCTTCTTGCATATAGACAGTTTAGGAAACTGACAACAATATGTTATCGCGAAAACCAAATAAGAAGACTTAAAGAATTTCTTATCCTTTTTATATTGAGACAATTGGGAAGATATTTCAATTGAAATCAACTTCCCCCAATAAAAAATGGCCTTCTCCTTGACAATAAAATATAATATGTAAAGAATCATACAAGAAATGCTAGCAGTATTTTCTTGGCTCATAACTCTGGTAAATAACCAGGAAATTTCCCGAAATGGGTTCTTAAACAAGTTGACCTACAATCTGGTAATATCTTCAGGGATGGACACAGGATTCTCTAAGAATTCAGGTAGGAGATCCAGGTCGTTGTCATGTTATTTCAAGAAGTATTTGCAATCTTCACCTTTGAAGGTGAGCGTTGTCTCTGGGAGTCTCAGCATTTTACAGAACACTTGTGTTACACGTCAAAATTACTCAACTGGATAAGTGTCGCATGTTCCTCTCAATTGTCGTAAGTGTCACATATTCCTTAAAACTTTCGCAAGTGTCGCAAGTTGTTCACAAGTGTCACAAACATTGTTCAAGCATACTGCCACAACAACGACACTAAGGAGGCACTTAAAACATCTCATACACTTGATTTGGAGAAGGAGAACTGGTTAACTGAAGTCAGGGAACTCTTAGCACCTAAGGAGAGCTCTTAAACAAAGGTTTAGAGGGTGAGCGCTCCCCTACATCAGCCTTAGGAGCACTGGCGCTCCCCTATAAGGCCTCAGGGAGCATAACACTCTCTTACTCCTCTGAAGGAGCACTATCCACCTTTGGAGTGCTGGTGCTTCCCTTAAGCTTCCTAGGAAGCGCTACAATGCTCTGATGCCCCTTTTGAGGGAGCGCTGCCTAATCTGAGGCAGTAGTTGGCTCGTTGAGAGGAATAAGGGGAGGATATTTCAAGATTAGAAGGCAGTTTCATTCAAATTCTTGGTTCCATCAAGGGATCCCTAATCTAAGGAGGAAGTTCCTCAACTTGTTCTAAAGATAACTCAAGAGGTTAAGCTCCTCTTAACCTATATAAGCAAGCTCTATGATGGTGAAAAGGGGGGAAGAATTGCTAGCATGAAACCTATGATATCATAGGAAACACACAGTCAGCCAAAGGAGAGTGATCAGTGAAGCTGTTGTCATCCAGGTTGTGGATCTTTTGAGCAAGGGTTAGACGAAGGGGACTTGACGAAGCTGTCGCATTCACATCTACAATTGTAAGTATTGCTGTCGTTATTCTCATTAATATGACACGCTTGGCCTGTTTCTTTCTAGTTTATGTCTGATGTTACATAAACTTATCATTGATAGATAGATCTGTTTTCAAGCTAATATCAATAGAGTAGGAAGTGATCGTATCTTGTTTGTCTACAGGACTCAGCGAGGAGCAAAGGATTGAAGCTCAACTCGAAGCATGCAGGGACAAATGTTGATAAAGAGGTACTTCTTTTCTCCTTCCTTCTTGTGTGTTAGTTTGTATAGATTTGAAAGGAAGTCAGTTTCCATGTTAAGCATTTTCTATCTTAGAGTTAAGGTCAAGCTCTTTGAGGCAATCTACCTGTCTGCAGGGAGATTTTCCTACAACAGAAACTGACGACTTCACTGGGGAGATAGCCTCAAATCGGAACTTCTTGTTTTGATTTCTCCTCATTGACCTTGTTCTACCCCTTGATTGTTTCAGACCTGGTTCACTCCTCTTTTGATTGGTTTCATGAGCTGATTGGCTCCCTACCCCATCATACTCAGCCTAATTGTCGAGATTGAATTACAATTTTTGGATTTTTTTGACACTTTTTGGGAGTTTTTGAACCTGGCTCCCCTGTCCCTGTGTTAACAGAGTGCCAGCGCTCCTCAATAGCCTTACACGGAGCGCTATAATGCTCCTTTCCTTTGGCAACAAAGCGCCAGCCCTCCTTTGGCCAATAAACCTTCCAGAATTGTTTTTTCAGGGTTTTTTCTCTGTGTCTCTCTTGCTGGGTAATCTTGTGAGTCAATCCTTCTTCTTTCCAACTTTGACATCTGTCATTTTCTTGAAGAACAAACATCTTGCTGCTTGGATATTGTAGCCTTCTTCACTATTGTTGTTGAGTTTTTCTGCCATTTGGAGTTTGAAACCCATGCATTGTCTTTCTCTCCTCGTCGACTGAACGAAAAACGCTGGTGAAGGTCATCAAAGGGCTACATATCTTTTCATTTGGTTTTAGTTAACATCATTGTTCTTCGACTTTTTCTTTTGGCTGTGAAGTTTGATTTCTCTTTGATTGTTTCTTTTCTTTCATTTCTTGTTTTGATCACAATGAAAGGGTGTATTGTTTGTATGATTCTTGCTTGTGTTGGTTTGATTTCCATTCATCCAAAAAGATAATTAGCTAGATGAACACTGTGTTGAATTGATCATTATTCATATGCAAACAATGAAAAGCATCTTCATGATTGATTGTGCATGTTAGGAGGCATATCAAAAGTTTTAGCATCACATCAGGATTTGATTGAAGAAAATTTGTTTGAGGACACTCCGTATTAGTGCTTGTTAGTGAAAAGAACTCTCTCTCTCTCCCTTAGATAGATGTTCATCGAAAAGAAATGAATGCTTATCATTTTTGATGCATTTTTGGGACTAAGTCATAATTCCATTCGTTTCACTTCCATGCACCCCTTTTGCGTAAAGAACAGCTATAAAATCAACGCTAATTAAAAATTATTTAGAACTTTTCTTTTCTAGGATCCTCCACCAACAGTAGACTAGGCTTAGTACTTTGGATTAGGCTATGAGCATAACTCTCCAAAGTTTCCAAAACAAATAGTAGCATCCTGAGTTAGGGAGAGTCAAATCCAATCATCGTATAAGTCTGCCTGGGATCCCCCTCTCACACAGGGGTTACGCACGAGGTTGCATTCAGGTGAGCTACGGGGACTAACCCTCCGTGGTTTAACTGATTTTGGTGGTCAGATCATATTATGGGGATCACTTTGAGGTAAATCCACAATTACTGCGTGGAAGCCTTTTAGTTGATTTCGGGCTCGATACCTTGTCCGTACGTTTGGATCGGACTGTCGACTGTTCCCGCCCAGGGGCTGAATGCGAATTGGTAACCTTAGTGGCCATAATATTTAGGGTCTTACACAAGGTGACAATGACGGGAAGTCTCACTGTACCTGGAGAAGACATTGGTCAAACTCACTCGGGCTCCTTGGAGGGTAAATCCAAAATTACTGCGTGGAAGCTTGCACCAAGGTGTAAGTCCGTTAAGCAGGTCGCCATTGTAAATGTTCCACCCTATCCCCGCCCCTTCTAGACTTGATCACGCGATGTTGGATTTCATCGCCAACTAGTACAGTCATCAAAAGAAGGTCATGTTTGCTTGGTTGTGATTCTTAGATTTCTATTAGCGTATGCTGTTTCTTTTCGTTAGTTGGCCCTAGATTTTTAGTGTGTTCTACCTTTCTCCACAATTGAGCCCGTAGACGATCAAGGTCTTCACCGATCACATAGGATGCAAGGGATGCCTCCAGAAGGCTATCAACCCTTACCTCCTAACCCTCCCAAAGACAACCACCGTAGAGAGGTAGAAAATCCATCTGACACTGAAAGTGCTATTGCTCCTCTGTTAGATAACCCGGAAGACGCTTTGGTTACGATTGCAAATCCCACTTCGGTGACCCCTCTCTAACCACTTTTACTTCGTTTAGAATCCCTTGGGAACGTCATAGACGAAGAAATCCCATGATTACCAGAGAGGATTTTTACCGAAACATATATGGGATCCATGGAACCAATCTTTGGTGAGGAATATAGGACTCCTATTCATCCTAGCACCGCAGTAAATACCAATCCCACACCCACTCGTTCTATTTGGAGGACTTCATCGGGACGTGATCTTTATGAACATTTTGAATCCTTTCGACAACCGTTCCATCCCGATGAACCTCCTAGTGAAACAGGACCATCTGGTCAAACCATGAGTCACCCAGTTGATCGGGTTGTTAACCCTACTGCTACACTGGCGCAAGTCCGTCCTAATGATGGACCCATCACATCTGCTCACCCGAGAATATAGATCCCTGCTGGCCAAACACAACCGGCTGGAGGGAAACCATCGTCCAATGCACCTTTTCCTCTTGGAGGACTACCGTTCCATGGCAGGCCTACCCCTCCCGAGGGACAACCCCCTTTTCATCCTCCTCCTGGAGGGCAACCTCCGTCTTCCAGTCATACCCCGATCATAAATCCACCCCTGGCAGGGGGGAAAACCTTGTTGGTTGGAAACCCTTCACAACCCTGGAGAGTATCTTTGGGAGGCGCCTTTACTCAACCCCACATTGGGGGGCACTCTTATAATAACCCATTAGGAGGGGTACCTAATCCTGTTCCTTCCGGGACATCTTACCCACAATCTTATCCGGGTGGCATCCAAAACACCACCTGGAGTACTCCGGGACCACATTCTTATCCTCCTCATGGGTCTAATGTGTATCCACCTCCGGGATCTACTCCTTACCATCCTCAAGGGAAAAATGTCGATCATCCTCATGGGCAAGCAAATTACCCAACCTATAATGCTCAAAACCCACCGAGTCATGCCAACGTTTCTCATTCATCATCGAATCCTTATTATCCTGGCCAGCAACAACCGTATGTAGGAGGACCTACTGGTTACAACTATCCATCTAACCCAGCTTATGGTCCTACTGGTGTTCCTATGCCACACCAGTATCATTCACAAATTAACCGACATCTACCTTTCCTTGCGACTCTGGATCTCCCAGACTTGTCTCGGTTAACTAATGATCCTATTTCTCATTCACCGGTTTGGACAGTCATTCCAGCTAAACTTCCTTCTGATATTCCAAAATTTGACGGAAACCCTGGTGAAGACCCAAACAACCATGTTATGACTTTCCATTTGTGGTGTTCATCAAACTCCCTCGTGGATGATTCTATATGTTTTCATCTTTTCCAGCGAACACTTATCGGTTCGGCAGCAAAGTGGTATATTGAACTACCATGCGCTTCTTTTCATGATTTCAATTCCCTTTCCATGTCTTTCCTCACGCACTTTCAACTGCCCATTCGCTACGAAACGGGTACTGAACTCTTGAACTCCCTTCGTCAAACTAATGTCGTGCATATCTCTGACCATATTCATGAGTGGAGACGACGACGAAGGATGATCAAGGCCTTCATCCCCGACATACTATTGGCGGAATGGTTCACGAAATCACTGCTACCCCTGATCGCTCGCGATGTTGCTATGGGTGGTTCAGTCACAGAGGAACAAGCCATCGCTCGGGCTCAGTATTTAGATTTGGTTTATTCCCAATCCGGCACTTTGTATGATTTGCTTCCGAATTCTACTCGAGCTAATACCGATCCATCTAAACCATCATCCTCATCTCATGCGGATGGTGTTATCAGCTCCGTCAAAGCTCAACCTGTTTCCCAATCACTCACACCCTCCCCTACCTCCCCTCAAACTCAGATCTCTGAGGTGAATGTAGTTCAATCTTCCCCTTCACAACAATCCAGAGGTAAGAAGAAAACGAAGAATAAATCAAAAAATAATAATGAACAAACAAAGAATCAAACACCTGCTACCGAAAAGAAAACACAACGGAAGTTGAAATTCCCGTGCCTCATTTGCGGTGACGATCACTACACCCGAGATTGTCCACATCGTGATGAAGTGGCCAAAATTTTCCAAGGAAAGTTGCAACCCGTTGTGCTTACTCATCCTTTTCCACAGCAACAATCCATGGTTGCTCAAACCCCCTCGCCTGGGGGCAATTATAGCAATCCTCATGATGAGGCCTCGTCAAGTGCACATATTTATATGTTTAATGGGATCAATTTAACCACTCGCTCCAAGACATACGACACACCAGGTAACCCTGATAAAGGAAAAGACGTTAATGGTACTGGTACTTTACCAGATCCGTCATTGTCATCCGTCAGTCTTCCATTGGTTAATCCTCCATCTGGACCACTCCAGATTGAGAAGCCCACATTCGACTCTATCTTACGCCCTCCTAAGAGCACCATCCGGAAATCTACCTTCAATCCTAATTCACGGGCTGCCCAAAATTACAATATTGTAGAAGATTTGGCCCAAGCCTCGTGTGCTATGTCTGCCTTGGAAGTTTTACAGCACTGCCCCAGTCAACATAAAATGCTCTTAGCCGCTCTTGGCACTGTTGACCCTGAGTCGTCCAACCAGATCATGTTTAACCTGGATAATTATGTGTCTCGACTCTCCCACCAACTTGCTTTCCAAGTTGATGTTGTTGTCCACAATCAACAAATCCATAGAACTATTCTGGATGAGGGAGCCTTGACTTGTGTTATGTCTTTGGCATGTTGGAAAGGTTTAAAATCACCATCACTCAATAAATCCCCAATGATGTTACGTGCCTTCGATGGGCGAGGTTTTCATCCTCATGGGCTTTTACAGTCCCTGCCCATCCAATTGGGTGGTAAAACTGTTACCATTGATGTCGAGGTGGTCGATGCTCCCCTCGATTAAAACTTATTACTTGGAAGGAGTTGGTTTTATGCTATGACTGTTGTTGCCTCATTGGTCTTTCGATGTGTGCAATTTCCTCATTAGGGCAAAATCGTCACTGTTGATCAGTTGGATTTCTGCACACCCGATGCTCGCATTCCTGCTACCAACAATATTCCTTTCCTAGGAGACCACAAGATCACGTATGAAAGCGTTGGTGTTGGCTTACTGAAATATTCTAGCCTTATGGGTACCTTCCCTACACCACTTCCACCAACCACACATCACATTGCCACCGTCGATATGATTTCGATCGTGGCTTATCAATCTTTGGAATCATCTGACCCTTGGATTGTACCTTGTTCATTGGAATTCGATGCACTAAGTGACACCGTGCCACTTAGTCCAACCGAAACATCATACGTTCCTACCCAATTCACTTCTCCCTCGTTGGATGACCAACATCTATTGGCACCTGACGTTTCATCGACGCAATCATGGTCGAATCCCTTGTCGTCTGCGATCAACTACATTTCCCCAACTTTTCCTTCGGATCAATCTATTATGAAAATGTTTCGCATTGACAAGCTACCTTGGGATAATCACCATCCCCGATCCTCTTTTCTTCCCCTTCGTGAAGAAGTTCGGGCAGATATACAGTCTATCTCCCCTCTTGATGTCGATTTTCTATCACCTCCCATGTTTTCAACTTCCGACGATCTGGATCTAGTAGTTGACATGGTGATTTCTTCGATAGGTTTATTGGAGCCTGATATCCTTACTCCTATCACAACCCTCGACATGTATTCCTCCCTGAGTGATTATCTTTCATCCAGTGAAGATCTCCTGGAGGCCATGACCGAGTTTTGTCCCTTGACATGGTATCCTTCCAGAACGTTATCCTCTTGGAATCCATGATCAAAACGAAGTCACGAGCATAGTTTCTCTTCTCTGTGGCAAGCTCGTTAAAAAATGAAACAGAGGCCTTGAGCATAGTTTTCCTCTCTGTGGCAAGCTCATTAAAAAATGAAACAGAGGCCTTGAGCATAGTTTTCCTCTCTGTAGCAAGCTCATTAAAAAAATGAAACAACAATCTGGGGATCAAACCCGGAACCCTGAGCATAGTTCTTTTCCTGTGTCAAGCTCGTTAAAAAATGAAACAGTCACATCTCTTGAACCTTCTTTTCATCCATCCTTCTCCTTTTTCTCATCCACTAGAGAAATTGGTGATGACCTCAAATCCGGTGAATGAATCGAAGCTTGGAGGGCATGTCTCCAGCCTTTGATGATCATTCTGAAGCTAAGCCACCAACTCTCAAGCTGGGGGCATACCGAGCTTAGTCTTTGTTCTTTCTTGTGCTCGTAAATACATGAGAATGCAACCAGGTAAAGTTTTATCTCTTTTTCGGACCCGTACGGATACATGAACACATGAAAAAGGAACCCCCCTGGAGTCTTATTTAAACCCTTTGCAGACTCTCTAAATATGAAAAGATTTTCGAGTGACCTTGCTTCCTTTCACACTCGTTAAAAGGTCAGAAAGGGCGTCTTTCGAGCAATATTTTATCTCTTTTTCAGTCTCGTTAGACTACTGTATGAAAAAGGAATTGAGAGAGTTCTCTTTTAAGTGTTTTTCCAAACTCTATAACCCTGAAAAACCTTCGAGTTTTCTGTCTTTGGACTCGTTAAAGCACACATCGACAAGCGCATATGGGACCGATCCCTTACTTCTTCCGGTTCATTAAACAAAGGAAGAGGAACTTACTGAAGGTGAGTTATATCGAGCATGTGTTATCCTCCTCGAGCTCATTAAATTAAAAATAGGTACTCGTCCATCTGGATGGGGGAAAAATTGAAAGGAGCAAGCCAAGCAGTCTTTTGAGAACATCATCCAACACTTCTTAG
>JASDQU010209584.1:14217-34138 GCA_032191745.1 Picea mariana
CGGCCATATCTTGCAAGTCTTGATCACCCAAGCATAGGTATGCCTGCCTTGGGTTTTGAAATATGTCATGATATTTGTTGGATGTTTATGTGCAGCTTCCATCAGGTTCTCCAAGTCTATGCCCTTTCTTGAACGTCTACAAAGCATTTCAGTTATCAGTTCACATCTTCTAACTTCATACTTTGGGGGGCAATCTGTTACACGTCAAAATTACTCAACTAGATAAGTGTCGCATGTTCCTCTCAATTGTCGTAAGTGTCGCATCTTCCTTACAACTTTCGCAAGTGTCGCAAGTTGTTCACAATTGCCGCAAACGTTGTTCAAGCATACTGCCACAACAACGACACTAAGGAGGCACTTAAAACATCTCATACACTTGATTTGGAGAAGGAGAACTGGTTAATTGAAGTCAAGGAACTCTTAGCACCTGAGGAGAGCTCTTAAACAAAGGTTCAGAGGGTGAGCACTCCCCTACGTCAGCCTTAGGAGCACTGGCGCTCCCCTATAAGGCCTCAGGAAGTGTTATAACGCTCTCTTACCCCTCTAAAGGAGCACTATCCACCTTTGGAGCGTTGGCGCTTCCCTTAAGATTCCTAGGAAGCGCTACAACACTCTGATGCCCCTTTTGAGGGAGCGCTGCCTAATCTGAGGTAGTAGTTGGCCCGTTGAGAGGAATAAGGGGAGGATCTTTCAAGATTAGAAGGCAGTTGCATTCGAATTCTTGGTTCCATCAGGAGATCCCTGATCTAAGGAGGAAGTTCCTCAACTTGTTCTAAAGATCTCTCAAGAGGTTAAGCTCCTCTTAACCTATATAAGCAAGCTCTATGATGGTGAAAAGGGGGGAAGAATTGCTAGCATGAAACCTATGATCTCATAGGAAACACACAGTCATCCAAAGGAGAGTGATCAGTGAAGCTGCTGTCATCCAGGTTGTGGATCTTTTGAGCAAGGGTTAGATGAAGGGGACTTGACGAAGCTACCGCATTCGCATCTATGATTGTAAGTACTGCTGTCGTTATTCTCATTAATATGACACGCTTGGCATGTTTCTTTCTAGTTTGTGTCTGATGTTACATAAAATTATCATTGATAGATAGATCTGTTTTCAAGCTAATATCAATAGAGTAGGAAGTGGTCGTATCTTGTTTGTCTATAGGACTCAGCGAGGAGCAAAGGATCGAAGCTCAACTCGAAGCGTGCAGGGACAAACGTCGATAAAGAGGTACTTCTGTTCTCCTTCCTTCTCGTGTGTTAGTTTGTATAGATTTGAAAGGAAGTCAGTGTCCACGTTAAGCATTTTTTATCTTAGAGTTAAGGTCAAGCTCTTTGAGGCAATCTACCTGTCCGCAGGGAGATTTTCCTACAACAACTTGAGGCGAAAGAGATATGAGAGAATGGTTCTGGAGTGGAATCATTTGCTAGTTTGGTATATAATTCTCAGCGCACTAGGAAACCAACTCCTTGCAGTCAAAGACGTCAGGAACACATCATGCACGAGCAATTCCAGACATCCAAATTACTTCCTTCTGAGCATAAGGGGATGAATAATAAGAGTATTCTCTAAACTACTGAAAGTTTTGGTCCTCTCATCCAAAATGTTCAAAGTATCTCCACAAAAATTTTGTGAAGATGCTTTTTCCATAAGTTGACGGGAACATTCTTTTGATCCAGATAATATTTGAAATGAGCACTTGAGAGATAAAATAATCTTTCGCAAATCATGCTTTAGTGTGGTTTAATAAGAAATCTCCTCAAGCCCTTCACCTATTAATGACAATCTTAATGGGACTTACATGATGATTTTTTAGCATTTAAACCATACTAAATGCATATTGGGAAAAGCACGGAGGTGGCGGGGATGGACGAGGGAAAATAGCATTTTGGGACTTTTGTGAACCCGCCAACCCAGGAACCCGCGAACCCGCGATTGCAGAAGGTTGAAAAATGGCTAAGTGTTGTAACACGGTCGGTTGGACTTAATATAGGAGAGATGAGATACTTAGGAGCTAGGGGGGGGGGTCCAATGGTCAAAATGTAGATCGTGGATCTTTTGGATGAAAAATGTATATCACGGAACATGGGATATGAAAGCTTGACCCTACCAACCCAAAAACCTACTACTGCAGAAACGGCTAAGTATGGGATAATGTGGTGGTTATTCGGACTGATGATGTGAGGGTGTGGATGGAAATGTGGATCCACGAGTCCACCAACCCATGAACCCGTTGTTTTGGAAAATGACTAAGGATAAGAACTAGAAAGGGAGAATAGAAAGTAAAAATTAAAAGGGGACTTTGGGTAAGTATAGAAGGGGGAAAAGAAATGGACAAAAGGAGTTGGGAAAATAGAGAAGGGGAGGGAAATTATGGAAGTGGGAATTGATCTCAACAGACATCTTCGAATTGATTCTACTAGATAAAATATCCTCTCTACTTCTAATTCAAAAGGTGTTTATTTCCCAATATCAAGTCTTTGTTTAAATCTTATTGAGGAAATCTCACATAATGCCTAGATGCAACTTCATGGTGACCTCTCCTATAATCCTTGTATAATGGTTGAATTCCTTTAAAGGGTCAATATCAACATTTGAAAGAAGAAAATGACTCATTGGTGACAAGGAAATTACCTTGAAGACTAAATTCCAAGGGATTCATTTTGAACCCACAAGAATGAGAAGAAGAATCAACTGAACTTGTAGAAAACAAATTCATTTGCATTTTCCATCATATGGTAGCTAGCTAAGGAAACTAACAATGAATTTGAATGGGTTACCCATGAAAGAGATGAAACACTATAAAATAGATACACCTTACTTATTGGGGAGTTGATGATATTCGAATTGATTCCAAAGGCAAGGCGAAGGCCAATTCAACTGTTATATAGAATCACTCCAGCATAGAAATGACTCATTTTCCCAAAAGTTAATGGACATTATTGAAGAAATGCATTAACCACAAATTAATCGACTTGGGGAATGGAAAAATCAACTTACCTAATAAGAAATCAACTCATTGACCAAAAATTAATTTTCTAATGAGAATCAGTTACCATAGAAGGAGTTGACTCATTAATTGAAATTCAGTGCAGTTTCAAGCTAATTTGAATTGTTGAATAAGAAATTGATTGTAAAATACAAGAAATTATTTTTCCAAGGAGTAATGAACTAAATTAAATGAAGTTAAATTGAAACCATGAAGAAAAAAACTTGACACTTGAATGAGTTGGGAAGAGGTTAATTACTACCAAAAGAGGGTCGATGATTAGAATGTGGACTAGAGTTAAAAAATTAGCCCAAAAATCAAAGTGCTCGGAATCGCTTCAAAATGGACAGGTGCGTAGGTCTCATCCTCACGAACCCAATGCAACCCGAACGGGTTCAAATGGACATCATATGAGTGAGATATCTTGTTCTTTTCATTTTTCCAAACAAGCAAAATTTTGTTGACTGTACAGTCTGTACATGCGGACGTGGCAGGGTACGGACCCACACGTGGTAGGTGAAGTGTCAGTGCTGAGTTGGCAGTCTAGTGGCAGATATGTGGGTGAATCATTTTATGACATGTGGCATATTTTTGGCAAGTTGTGTGGTGCCATGTGTCCCCAGCATGGACTACCACGTGGCACCATGTCATAGTGTAAAAGTATGTTGGAGTCCGCGAGGGTTGAACCCTGAACCTTCTGCACCGGTGGCTAGTGTCTTGGCAAGGGCTGGGCTACCAACCCGCCCACACAATGTTTCATACCATGATATGTTTTTATATATATTTAAATTCGCATATGTGGATAGTTCATGCGGGGTCCGGGTTGGGGCTTAGCCCCAACCCTGATTGTATGTTCTCCCATGCGACCCTACCTCACAAATTTTTGCGCAGGTTTTTTCAAACGGATCCCCCATGTGCCTGACACTTGTCACTACCATGAACTGTTACCTTCCCATGTGCTTGACACTTTTAATGACCACGGGCAGTTGCAACGGGTTCCCAACTTTTGCGCGAGGACGTGGTCACATGACCCATGCGTCCAACACCTTCGCTGGTTTGGGTGCTAAGTCCCCTAACCATGCGAAAATTTGTGAAATTTGTGGAAAATGGAGCGCGTGCTAGGTTTAGGCATAGGAAACTCCCAAAATCCAGGTTACTCACACAGAGGTGCGATTTGGTGAACCAGAGACAACAAGCTTGAAGGAGAAAACTTGCAGGAGGTCTATCTTCTTTGTTGTTTGGCCAAACCAGGTGCAGAAAGAGCCCAGCTAGGGATTTTTGGATGTTCTGAAGCCATTGGTATAGGTTTCAAAGGCATTTGGAGACTTCTATTGTAGGTTTTTCTATAGGGAAGTTCTAGAGAGTTCCAAGGAGCCCAGGGCCACTAGTGAAGGAGGCCATGTCCAGGGGAGCCAAAGTCCATTTTCAGTGACTGAATAGACATTCTTGGCTAATTGATATGATATGAACTCATTGGAACTGGTTGTAGAGGAATTTGAGGACTTTTACAAGTGTTTTGGCTACAGGGAAGCTTAGGGAAGCTCAAGGCCACTAGTAGAAGAGGTCATGCCCAGATGAGCCATGGTCTGTTTTCAGAGATCTAACAGTCATTTTTGGGGTTTTTATGTATTCTGAACCCAATGGTACAGTTAGTAAATCCATTGGAGTTGAGCAACAACTTATAAAATAAATTATACAAACTAATCCCAGAGAGCCTAGTCCATTGATGGAGGCTCAAGGATATGTAGCCCAGTTGGAGGTGAACTCCTTTATCATGTTGTTGTTGTTGTTGTGAGATTGTTGGTTATTATTTGTTGCAATTTATTCTTGTTGTTGTATTCTTTAAAAAACATATTTAACCTTTAAAAAAAAACTCACACATAAACACCTAAAAGGAGCCTAAACTTGACACATAAATCATCTTGCACAACTAAGACATTGAGCAAGGTCCCAAAGTTTATTTTAATGGAGTAGAGGGTGCTTGCATAGAAAAACAAGCCAGCCCCCTATTTTCAAATCAGGTGGTATCATAACATAGTTTTTGTCATGTGATTTCCATTGATAGCTAGAGATTTAGTTGTTGGCATTATTGTGCAAGTTTTTTGTTGAAGTTTGATACCTTGCAAGGATGGAGGAAGCTTCAAACAGTGAGAGTTCTCATACATCTTCATTAGACAAGTTCTTTGACAAAGAGATGTTGAAGGAGTTTGTAACCATGAGAAATATGGTGCAAGAGATGTGGGAAGATAGGAAGGAGAGCACGGTCCTTCAAGAGCAGTTGATGGCCATGAAGGAGGAGAAGCACCAGCTTCTTGAAAAGTTGCATGAGATGGAGACTCAACTCCATGGGGCAAAGGAAACCCTTACCAAGTACATGCATGAACATGAGGTATGTAATGCTGGTTTTTCTTCAAATTCCTCTCAAGTTGAATGCTTTGGTGTTTTTGAAAAGCATACTAGAGGAATAGGGTCCAAGTTATTGTTAAAAATGGGCTATGAAAGTACAGGGTTAGGAAAACATGCACAAGGCATTGTTGTGCCTATTTTTGTTGAGGAGAAGCCCAAGTATTGGGGTCTTGGATATGAACATAAAGATGGAGCATATTCCAAAGTTGAGGAGACAAGGGAAACAGTTCCAAGAACAACTTTTGTTGCAAGTTCAATCCCTCAAGCATGCAAAGTGTGTGTTCAAGATGAATGCAAATGTGTGAAAAAAGAGATTTGTGATAGCCATGAGGACAAGAACATTGTTGTTGGTCTTCAAAATAGAGCTAGTAACTCTTCAAATTCACCTCCTCAAGAAGGTGATAAAGGTGAATGTTCAAGGTATACTTCTGCCTGTAATTCAGTTGCTTTTGATTATGTTGAGAATGATGAATTTTCATGTAAAAATGGGAGAAAAATTCCATGTACATATTGTGGTTTAGATAACCATCATGTTTCAAGATGTTGGAAAATATTGGCCACATTCAGAAAACTTTCAAAGCAAAGGCAACTTGAAAAGAAGATGCAAAATATTTGCACTCACTGCCAGAAGAGGGGTCATCTCATTGACCAATGTTGGACATTGCATCCAACCACTCATCCACAACACATGAAGAAGATGGATAAAGAGACTGGAAAGAATAGAAGAGGAGATTCCATCATCGATGTGAGTCAATATGATTCACAAGAAGAGGATTTTCAACAGGAAAAGTCACCATTGAATTGGCTTGGTAAGAAATGGTTAGATTTCTTAAACAAGTAGAGCTTACATTTCTCTATTTGTAGATGCACATTTCAGCCTTATGTATGCATTTCTGTTGAAAGTATGACAAGTTGCAGCAGCTTATCGCAACTTGTATGATGCAAGATGCATGTGAATGCGATTCTATTGAAGGCATTCTTGTTGTTGCACAACTTCCCCAGGAGGGTGTAAAAGATGGGTATAATACTCACTTATTGCAGCCATATATCTTTTCATTTCAGCTCTTATGTACCCACATGTTTTTGGGTTTATGTACTTATGTTTGTACTTGAAGGAGAGTTGAAGAGCTATGCACATGCATGTGATTTTGTATGTGTAAACAGTAAACTTTGTGATAGTTTCATTATGAGTGACTCATGAATGTAACATAGTTGTGTATCATGAATGTCGACTTGTCATTTTGGAATGTCGATGTGTTTCAAATGAGTCTCGACTTGTGTCGATGTTGTCTTGACGACTATGTTGTGTCGATCATGTTTTTCGATTTATGTTTAGTCGATGGTGTTTGTTGGCTTGTAAGTCGATATTGAGTACACCAAGATGTAGGAAAACTCCATGTACTTTGATGATGTACAAGATGTGATAGTTATGGCTTCAAAGAGCAAAAGAGTTGGTTGGCATCATTTTCATTCTTGTATAAAGTTTGTTTTCAAGATTGATGGTTTTCTTGGTTTGTGATAAGATGTCGCAGGAAAACATTTTGCAACCATTGTAGAGCGAATTGTGTTGATGCCAAGAGTTCACAAGAGGGACTTGATTCTCAGTGGGAAGGCTGACAGTTTTTCAAGCACAAAGAGAACAGTGGTTGAGGGACATAGCCAGTTGCAGTGCAAGGCATGTCAAGGTACCCAAATGATTGCCAAAAAGACTTTTCAAGTAGAATCAATTAATAGAACTTGGAAGCAGAAGAGTATTGAAGCTCATGAAGATAATCATCAACTTTTGTGGAACCAAAATCCATTCAGTGGGAAGGAGTGATCAGAATTTGGACAAGGGTTAAAAAATTAGCCAAAAAATCAAAGTGATCAGAATCGCTTCAAAACGGAAAGGTGCGTAGAGCTCATCCTCAAGAACCCAATGCAACTCGAACAGGTTCAAACAGACATCGGATGAGTGAGATATCACATTCTATTCATTTTTCCAAATAGGCAAAATTTTGTCGACTGTACAGTGTGTACAAGCGGACGTGGCAAGGTACGGACCCACACGTGGAAGGTGACATGTCAGTGTTGAGTTGACAGTCTAGTGGCAGATATGTGGGCGAATCATTTGTTGACACATGGTATCTTTTTGGAAAGTTGTGTGGTGCCACGTGGCCCAAGCATGGGTTTCCACGTGGCACCTTGTCATAGTGTAAAAGTATGTTGGAGTCTACATGGGTCGAACCCTGGATCTCCTGCACCGGTGGCTAGTGTCTTGGCAAGGGTTGGGCTACCAGCGCTCCCTCCCGTGCAATGTTTCATACCATGATATTTTTTTATATATATTTAAATTCGCATATGTAAATAGTTCACGCAGGGTCCGGGTTGGGGCTTAGCCCCAACCCCAGTTGTATGTGCTCCCATGCGACCCTACCCCAGAAATTTTTGCGCGGGTTTTTTCAAATGGATCCCCCATGCGTCCGACACTTGTCACTACCACGAAATGTTATGTCCCCACATGCTTGACACTTGTCACGACCACGGGCAGTTGCAATGGGTGCCCAACTTTTGCGTGGGGACGTGGTCACATGACCCACATGTCCAACACCTCCACCGGTTTGGGTGCTAAGTCCCCTAACCGTGCGACAATTTGTGCAATTTGTGGAAAATGGTGCATGTGTTGGGTTTAGGCACAGGAAATGCCCAAAATCCAGGTTACTCACATAGAGGTGCGATTTGGCGAGCCAGAGACAACAAGCTTGAAGGAGAAAACTTGCAGGAGGTCTATCTTCTTCATTTTTTGGCCAAACCAGGTGCAGAAAGATCCCAGCTAAGGGTTTTTGGATGTTTTGAAGCCATTGGTACAGGTTTCAGAGGCATTTGGAGACTTCTATTGCAGTTTTTTCTACAGGGAAGTTCCAAAGAGTTCCAAGGAGCGTAGGGCCATCAATGAAGGAGGCCATGTCCAGGGGAGCCAAAGTCCATTTTCAATGACTGAATAGTCATTATTGGATAATTGATATGATCTTAACTCATTGGAATAGGTTGCAGGGGAATTTGAGGACTTGTACATGTGTTTTTTCCACAGGGAAGCTCAGGGAAGCTCAAGGCCACTAGTAGAAGAGGTCATGCCCAGATGAGCCATGGTTTGTTTTCAGAGATCTAACAGTCATTTTGGGGGGTTTTATGTATTTTGAACCCAATGGTACAATCAATAAATCCATTGGAGTTGAGAAGCAACTTGTAAAATAAATTAGACAAACTAATCCCAGAGAGCCTAGTCCATTGATGGAGGCTCAAGGAGATATAGCCCAGTTGGGGGTGAACTCCTTTATCATGTTGTTGTTGTTGTGAGATTGCTGGTTATTATTTGCTGCAATTTATGCTTGTTGTTGTATTCTTTAAACAACATATTTAACCTTTAAAAAAAACCTCACACATAAACACCTAAAAGGAGCCTAAACTTGACACACAAATCCTATTGCACAACTAAGACATTGAGTAAGGTCCTGAAGTTTATTTTAATGGAGTAGAGGGTGCTTGCATAGCAAAACAAGTCAACCCCCTATTTTCAGATCAGTCACTTTGTCAAGGAGAATCATGGATTAAGACAAATCCACTAGCATAAATAGTTTTATCATCTACTAATTCATTATTTTCCAACCATCAAATAAATTGTAGAGTATGTATGACAGTCCCAATATTTTATAAAGAGTGATTTCACTATGTTTGATGCCAATAATAAGAGTAATTGGATTACCAATGAGTTTATGTGAACACACTTGTATATTGAATCATTCTCATGCTAGTTGTGTTGTTGGAAGCCATTCTATCCATTGATAGAAAAAATTACCTTGAATAAGTTGAATTGGGCATTTGCACTCTTAGGGTAAAAATAATTCTTACTAAAGAGAATGGGAACTAGGTTGTCAAAGGAAGAGGAGAGAAACTTTGTTATGTTTGTGCACTCTTTTGGTTTTACATGTCTCATAAGAAGACCAATTTGTAGCATTTTGGAAAAGATACCACCTTCATAAGATGAAAGGAGCAGGTTCAGATTCAAGGAGAAAATGGTGGGGATAGTATAAGCAAAAATGTCAATGAATAGTCTCTTGTAACTGTTGGAACAATTGAAGCCATAAAATAGAGTCGTATCCATATCTAGAGTCATATATAGAGTCATCTCTATAGCCAGGAACTAGATGTGTATCCATGTTCCAAAGACATTGGATAGAAGGAATATTATCGAAAGAGCTCACTTCCAAGTCCTAAACAATGAAGAATAACACTTGAACACTAGGTTCTCCTAACTAGTGTTAAGAGTAAATAGAAGGTAAATTTTACATTTTGTATAGATTAAATTCAATGCGCAAGATCATCAATGTTATATATAAGCCTACATTGTAATGATCTACAACTTAACTAACATTTCCTAGAGCCAAAAAGAGCCTCACCTTGTTGTCAATTTTTCCTAAAAGGGTTAAAAATAGGGTAAATTTGTCATGTTATATGGTTTGAATGCTTGTGTGAACTATCTATTTTACATATTTTATGAACCCATGACATGTAATAAATTACTAATAGATAAATTGAAATAATGCACAATGATAAGTAAATCAACATAATTAAATATTATAGTATTCTTGTTGGTGAGATGGATTGGCCTACCATTTTAGATCATATTGATGTAAAAGTTGTTGAATTGATGATCTTGAATAACATGTTAACACTTTGAGGAGAAATAAAGACCCAACATGGGAAAGGCACTAAGATGAGAAAGGTTGGAATATATAAGGATCACTAATGTGTGGATCTAAGAGGAGAATTGACACTTGCAGGTGAAATCATAAAAGTTGGACAATAGGGTAGCAAACCTGGAAGAGAACTTTGAGAATGATGGAATATTGTTGACACTATTAAAGGAACCCATGGTCAAACACCAAGACTCTCTCACCACTATTATGGCATACTGGAACAAGAACAAAGTTTAACTTTTTCAGTTGGGAGAAAAAATGACATAGTCAGATGATCAACAAGAACAACTGCTTACTTCAATGATGGTTTAACTATACCAAAAATTAATAGAAAAAGGAGGAGGCATTGACCAAGTTACAAGTAGCTATACAAGAGACCAAGGAAGTGTAAGAACTTTCCATTACTACTATAGAAGCCAAAATCATGACTAAGACAAGTATGGTAATCTCACCTTTCAAGAAACTTTCTCAATTTGTTTCAGAAGACCCCTTTGTTAATTTTGAAAAGCATAAAAGAGACATAGGCCCCAAGATAATGAGATAAATGGCCTGAAATGGCTATGGGATAGGACAAATAATCCTAGGGATTTTAAACCCCATTGTAGAGACACCTAGGCTAAATACTAAAGAGTTAGGCTTTGGTGAAAAAGAAGAAGTAAGTGAATGCAATCCATCCCTTTAAATTTTGACTCAAGATAAGACCACCAATATTACCTTTGTTGATGTAATATGTACCAAAGAAAACACCATTTTGGTTGAAGAAAAGACAACAAAAAATGGATTAGAAAACAAGCCATTACTCTTGAACACGCTTGTGGAAGAGTGAATAAGGATAGCCAAGGAATGATTATACCATCAAAAACTACACTAAGACATGGAGAACCAAGAAAACAAACCTATAAGCAGAAGAACCAACCAAAGCAGTATGGTACGACATCTCTTGTTTATTTATGCTATAAAAAGAAAGGCCACAAAGTTGATATTTGTTGGCACTTTGTTGCATGTTCCTTTTCTTGTATGAGAGGTCATCAAATGAAAATCTATTGGAAGCAGTTATCCTTCAAAAAAAGGCTATATTGTCTTTAGAAGAAGAAAGAGGATCCAAGGACCAATTCCTCAAGACAACACAAAATTTATAATAACATGCATAAAAATAAAGTGCCAAGTAGCATCAAGAGCTATCATCAACCACTACAAGCTAAATGGACATTCGGAAGCTAAGTTTTGGAGGATTCATTCAAAACTGCATCTCGAGAACTGTACATTTAAGACATGAGTTTGGAGGGTAAAAGTAAATGGGAAGGAAGAGATGCTTGTACTTATATAACAAGGAATAACAATTGTTCCAATAAATATTGTATAGGGATGGATACCAAATATGTATCATAATATGGAGGGAATAATGAAAGAAGAAGTAGAGTTATAGTGTTCCACAAGTCCCATAGTAGGGTCATTGTAATGAAATTTGTGATGAACTATATTTATTCAATCTTGGAAGGAATTTCTATAAGGTTTCCAGGAATAAATAGTGAGTTGTGAAAGAAAAAAAATATGTCATAGATGAAAACATCATGTTATAGAAGAAAAATTCTTGCAGTAGAAGAAGATAAGAAGACCTAGGAGGTAAAAGTTTGCATTATGTTTCTTCCAAAAAACGTTTTGACTAGCTTTTTAAAGCACCAAGAAGAGGACATGTTGCATGAAACAATTTAGTCGTGAGTTAATAGAAGCACTGTAAATAGGAATAATCATTCTAGACATGTTATTTCTAGAGGCATGGGTATTAAAAATAAAGTTACTCCTAGACATGTTATTTCTAGAGGCATGGGTATTAAAAATAAAGTTACTTCACAATTGGATAAGTCAAAGGTAGAAGTGTAAAAGTCAATATTTTGCAGGACTCAAAAGCCCCTATATTGTGAGGTGTGATCTGAATTTAAATCCAAATAATCAAATGACCATGATTCTTATCAAGAAAAAGTCATCAATGAATTACAAAAGCTGATGACAAGACTACATAAGTGAATTTTGTAATACTACTATGTAGTTGATGAAGAGGTTGTAGAAGAAAAGTTTATTCCTATAGGAGATAATATAGTCTCCTACATCTATCTTTAGGCCTTCTAGAATTATTTCTTGTGCAACTAGATGAAATATTCTCTCTACACTTCCAATTCAAAAGGTGTTTTTTTCCTGACATCAAGTCTTTATTTAAAATCTTGTTGATAAAAACTCACATAATTCCTAGATCCCACTTCATAACGACCTCTCCTCCAATCCTTGTATAAAGGTCGAGTACCTTTGTTTTCAAAAGTGATAATTCAAAATTTGAAAAGGCAATATTTAGTTGCAAAGAGGGAAATTACCTTGAAAATTGAATTCCAAGGGCTTCATCTTTGTCCCACAAGAATTGAGAATATGAATCAACTAAACTTGTAGATAACAAATCAATTACCATTCACCATATGATAAAATCTATCTATGGAAACAAAAAATGAATTCGAAAGGGTTACCCATCAAAGGGACACAACACTATAACATATATATGCCTTTCTTGTTTGGGATTTGGCGATATTCCAACAAATTCCAAGAGTGGGGACAAAGAAACTACTACATATAAGTGCTATAGCATAAAAATAGATTCATTTTCCCAAAATTTAATGGACTCTATTAATTAAATGCATTAAAAAAAAAAACCAATTGACTTAGGGAATGGAAGAACTCACTTTCCCAATAATAATTGGAATTGACGTAAAGAAATCGATTTGTGAGCGAGAATTAGCCACAAAGTGGAATACACTACCATAGAAGGAGTTGAATACCTAATTGGAATTCGATGCAATTTGAAGCTAATTTGGATTGCTAAATAAGAATTGTTTTTAGCAAAGACAAGAAACACGTTTGCTAAAGTAATTAAATTATTAAAGGAAGTCAAATGGTAGCCAAGAAGAAATAAACGTGCTAGTCAAACAAGATGAGCAACAGATTAATCATAAGTAGAAGATGGTTTTTTTGTCAAGGATAATGGTTGAGTAAGATGAATCAACTAGTAAGAATGGATATGTTATCAACTAATTCATTATTGTTCAATCATAAAATGAATTATAATATGTATGATAATCCCAATGTTTTCCAATGAAGGAATTCATTCTATTAGATGCAAATTGTAAGAGTAATTGAACTTCCAATGAGTTTATGAGATCACACTTGTATGCCGAGTCATTCTCATGTTAGTTGTGTTGTTGGAATACCTTATCTTCATTAAAAAAAAAAAAATACCTTGAATAAGTTGAATTGGGAATTTGCAATTTTCGGGTAGAAATCATTCTGCCTAAACATAAAGAAAGAATCGGATTGTAAGAGGAACAAGAGAACTATGTTCTCTTTGTGATCTCTTTTGATTCTACATATCTTAGAAGAAGACCAATATGTGTGACATTTTGAAAAGAGACCACCTTCATAATATGAAAAGAGTAGGTCTGAATACAAGGAGCATATGGTGGGGATATGTCAAACAAAGTAATATTTTGTAACTATTGGAACCATTGAAGTCAAAAATGAGAGACATATCCATAACCAAATCCACAATCATATCTACAGCTAAGAGTTAGATTCAAGATACATGTTCTAGAGACATTGGATAGAATATAGATTGTTGAAAGAGCTCGCTTCCAATTCCTGAACAACTAAGAATATCAAGTGAACTCCATGTTTTCCTAACTGGTATTAGGAGTAGATACAAGGTAAGTTTTACCTTTCCTGTAACTTAAATCCAATGCACATGATCATTGGTTCTCTAGCAGAGTCTACATTGTAATCTACAACTTGATCAAGATTTCTTGGAGCCAAAAGATCTCCCCTTGATGTTGGCTTTTCTCAAAAGTGTTCTAGGGCATGGTTTGAATGCTTATGTGAGCTTTCTACTTTACGTATTTGATGAACCCATGGCATGTAGTCACATACTAATTGATAAAGAAAAAAATGCACAATAATAATGGAAATCAACAAGTCATTAAATTTTCACAATAAATATTTGAGTATATGTATTGGTGAGACAGACTACCATAGGCCTACCATCAACATTTGTAGCCAAATGGAAGATTTGAAATAACTAGAGAATATGGTTTTTTGGGTAAAGAATATTGTTCCTTGTCCTTATCAATGTAAAATGTTCCTAATCTTGAATTTATTTCACACCAAGATAAGGCATTAGTTATTAATTTTTAGAATTCTTTTTATACACTATTGGACTTCTATAAATAAATTTTAATAATTAGAACAATAACTGAATATAACACACACAATCACAATTATATTATAACAAATTCAAATGAAATATATACTTACCTCTTTTTCCAAAAACTCTTGAACTGAGGATGAAGAATTTCCTTTATGTAATGGTAAGATAAATTTATTCCACCACTTTCCATGTTGAGAAATTCAACATTCTCATCATAGCTTCTTACATTTTAATATACACCGTTTGAATATAATAAATATGAAATACGATAGTTAGTCAAACTAATATACACTTACATATTTAGAAAAAGGATATTTAAACTATACACATGAAAAAAGAGATATTGGATTAATTTAAACTAGAATAAAATAATTGATTAAATCAAAATTCTTATTATTTAACTCAACTGACTGGCATTTCCTTTAGACTAAGATATCTCCCCAAAACCCTTGATATAACTCATTTTAATATAATTAAATCATTGATACCCCACATGCTATTCCAAGGAAGAAATGTCATTTGGCATTTCCTTTAAACTAAAATATCTCCCCCAAACCCTTGATATAACTCATTTTAATATAATTAAATCATTGATACCCCACATGCTATTCCAAGGAAGAAATGTCATTTCTGTTAGCAAATCATAAATGGAAATTTCAACTTTCTAATCTCTCTTTACCTTTTATGTCGTTTAGTCTCCCCATTTTAAGAAACTACCATAGGAAATGCTAATTGAAAATTTCTGTTAGCAAATCATAAATGCAAATTTCAACTTTCTAATCTCGCTTTACCTGTTATGTCGTTTAGTCTCCCCATTTTAAGAAACTACCATCTATCAAGTTCCAAATGTCACCATATGAAATGCTAATTGAAAAATAGGTTTTGCAGCTCGAAATATATCACTTCTTTATCTCACTTCATTTGGTATGCCAGTTTCTAAACACCATTTTTGTCACAACTCGTTAGTTACAAATATTCTATCATTATCACAATCATGTTTAAACTCTTGGTGATAGAATCAAACACATTGGATTAGTGACATTTTTTTTTCCTCTAGTCGTTAACTAATTTGTGTTCACATATTAAAGCCCTCATGTCATGAAAAATACAATGATATAAATCTTGGCTATGTGAGAGTTTTCTCCTTATTAGTCCATGCCCTTCATGTCCTTATTAGTCCATGCCCTTCCTTATTAGTCCATGCCCTTCAGGTTGGTAGGGACTTATAGTAATCGATTTTTCTATTTTTATATGAAGATTGGTGAAAAAGAGCATTTTACTCAAAGTTTTTAAAAATTCATAAGATTTTCTTTGAAAAATATCATTTTTATCCTATGTTTTGATCTTTAAGGTCTTATTTGGCCTCTTCGCCCTCATGTCATGAAAAATACAATGATATAAATCTTGGCCATGTGAGAGTTGTTTCCTTATTAGTCCATGCCCTTGAGGTCCTTATTAGTCCATGCCCTTCATGTTGGTAGGGACGGTCCTTATTAGTCCATGCCCTTCATGTTGGTAGGGACTTATAGTAATCGATTTTTCTATCTTTGTATGAAGATCAATGAAAAAGAGCATTTTACTCAAAGTTTTTAAAAATCCATAAGATTTTCTTTGGAAAATATCATTTTTTTTCATATGTTTTGATCTTTTAAGGTCTTATTTGGCCTCTTCTCGAGGAAGATGCTCATATATTCGACCAAAAATTTAGTTCAAGGCGACCAAAACTTTATGTTGAATACTAGTTTCGTTGGATATCAAGTAATGCTAGATGATAGCATTGCCATTCCTTCAATAGCGCATTGCCATTCTTCAGAGTAGCTTTCCTCCACCTCACGCAGGAGTCACCTCACGCAGGAGTGGGTGAGGATAGGGAGGGGGCAGGGACTAATATAAAGCCGACGACATATTGTTGTGACTCCACGAATGAATGGGCTTCTACCTAATGTATGTGGGCTTCTACCTGGGGTTCATGTGGGCTTCTACCTGGGATTGCCCTCAATCCCTCAATGGTTCAATCAATTGCATTCTGGCTGGCTTGATCAATCGCTCAATCCCTCCCTCAATAAATCCATCCATCAATCAATCCTTCTTCGTGAGTTCATCTAGCGTTGGTAAGGGAGGGGTTCGGGCATGTGTGTAGGGCACTGGCTTAATCTAGCATTACTTCATATCATTAAATGTTACTTCTGGTTTTTCCATTCTCCATATGGTTCAATATTTAGCTCACTGTCAACAACCTTTATGATGTTGTGTCCAACATCAACTTACTGTCAGCAGCTCACTGTCAACTCCCTAAGCTGGAGGTTGTTGAGCTTCCACCTACTTGGCCATGCAAGTTGTTGAGCTTCCACCTACTTAGCCATGCAAACCCTGCTGTCAAATAAACCCTGCCTGGCTATGAAAACCATGTTGTCAAATAAAAAACCATGTTGTCAAATAAACCCACAGACATTACCTTATATACCTCCTTACAGGCCTGTTGATGGTGCCAACACGTTGGAGAACAGGTCGGGTTGTTGGCTCTGGCTTTGGGTTGTGGTCTCTGGCTCCAGGTCCATCGCCCATTGTTGCTCCAGGTCCATCGTTGCTCTAGGTCCATCGTTGCTCCAGGTCCATCGCCCATTACTGCTCCAGGTCCATCGCCCATCGCTGCTCTAGGTCCATCACTTATAATACCTTGAGCTAAGGTTGCAGCGGCTGCCGATCTCTACCTCGTGTTTGTATATGCTAAAATCAGCGCTCAGTTGGCTCCTACCACGACCATCCTCTGCACAGACTTGGTCAGGGCTGCTACATGTACACCTCTTTCTACTTTTCGATTCATCTGCAATCCTCATCCACGAGCTCTAAGAATCACACAACGGCTCTTCCCACGAGCATATACTCTCACTAGTGTCGACTCTTCTTCGATAGGTTCTTCTCGATACTCTTCTCTGTCACAGGTTCTTCTCGATACCACTACGAATGCCTCTCTAACACAGGTATCACCTGGGTGGCTACATTTTCTCACTATGACTCTGTCCACATGACATCTCTCTTGACTGGGACGAACCGATCTGATAGTTTCCTTATCCCTGGTGACTCTAGTCAGGGAATTTTATCATCGAGGGAGTTGCGTCGGAGGGGTCGAGAGAAGGAAGATCCGGCGATTAAATTGGAGCTGAAGACATTTGTGGCGAGGGCACTGAAGACATCCGTGGTGAGGGAGAACCTGGATTGACTGCATCAACTAGCGGTAGTATAAGCAATTGTCCCCTTAACCTCCATATCTCCAAGTGTTTCCCTTGCTCCAGTGCCTACAGCTATTATTCTAAAGCTCCTGGGATGGGCTCTGAGTCTTACTATGGATCTTCCAATGTTTCTGGTTGGGCTCCTTCTGGGGCTTCTTGCCAATATAAGTCAGTTAGGCTGGACTCCAACCTGCTCTTATGTTTTGGAAAATATTTTTGAACATATTGTAATTTCACCTGGGGCAGTGTAAATGGACTATTACAGAACTTCTGATATTGTTGTAAGCTCGAAATTTACTAACCTCTAACTGGGGACTGTTGGCATTTGAGAAAAGCTCGGTTCCTGCGCCTGAGTAAAACGGCGGAATACTACTGCCAAAGATTCGAACATGCGACTTGAAAACTCGGATCAAAGAATTCGCCATGGCCATGTATTGAAACCTGCAATGTTTTACCGGAATCTAATTGTGCTTCTCAGACAATGATTTCGAGGATTTGACGCTTTTGTGGATGGAAAATTGATTTTCGGGCTCTGGTCAGAAATTGAGATATTATTGGACGAAATTGATTAGAAGGAACGAAGCAGAACCAAGAAATTTCAGGAATGCAATCTGTGTTTAACCTATTCTGTTGCGTTCCATAATGGTTCAGCGCCGCATACAACAAGCTTAGTCCGGCTATGAATGACAAAAAAAATACCTGAACGAGTCACACAACAACCAGGTTCTCTAAGGGGGGTCAATTTTCCCTCGATCGTGCACCGGCAGATCAGGGGCCAATCCAGCGCTCCAGGCTGCGATCCCTAATGGATTCTTACCAGGGTTGTTATAAAATCATTCCTTCTCCTCCTCCGTCAAGCCATGAAGAAAAGAGACAATGGAGGAAGAGTACTACCCTTCTTTGCGGGGATAGCTTTGGCGGAATGATGCGGTTCCCGGAGAAAACGTGTTTACTTGGGGATAGCTTTGGCGGAATGATGCAGTTCCCTGAGAAAACGTGTATACTTGCGAATAACACGTGACTCTGAAAACTAATTGATAGCAAAATCTGCTTCAGTAATATATAACTATGGATTTTACAATGCATAAGGCATTGGTGCAATTTGTAACATTTTGTAATATTAAAGTGTACTACAACATGTAAATAAAATTTGTCCCTATTTTATTTTTAATAAAATTATTTGAATCTTTGGGACAGTGTTGAGAACTGCTTTTGCTCTCAACATGCTATTCCATATACCCATATGGGCTTGGTGTTCTTATAACTGGACTCCAAGATTTGGGGTGCTCTAAAATTCCATAAAATTAATCCAAGCATTAAGCCTTTTAAACACTGAAGTTTATTTATTACAAGTGCGTCTTCTTTTTTAGAACTTGAATCTCAATCACCCGAAGGCAGGGACTTGTTGCCCCTGCAACTCCCCTTGTTTCTCATGTAGGGCAATCCCATATTACATAGTAGTTACATTTTATCTAGTATTTTTTATTATTTAAATTGTGTTTAGATGAAATAAATATATGATTTATTATGACAAAAATTAAAGGCACAATTGCATAGAGGTTATTCATAATTTATTTTTTGGATTTTCAACATGAAATTTATAAGTTTTTCGAATTTCTCAACTCATCCTCATCCTGTAATTAAAAGGGAACATAAATATTTCACATTAATATTGATTAAATCATATACCTACTTTTCAAGCTTAACTTGGTCTCAAACTGTATTATGATTTGTATCATGAACACTATCAATTATCTAAAATCATGGACCCTCAAGAACAACATTGTGAACTCCTTCAACTTAGTTCTCACCCACCTTTTTCATTTTTCATTAATTTATTCTTGATACATGGGATAACTCTATTCTTTTTTGAGTGATTGTCTTTAATCATTGTTTATGTTTTCATTTTTGAATGACACCACCTTTAGGTTATGTAGTATTGTTGTATCAGAATCCTATATTTCACCTCCTCTTAACTATGTAAAGTTTATTTAATTTTTTCATCTTCATCACTTTCATCTCTTCCATATTATCTTCGTTGTTTAAAAACATTGATTTTTTTTGGATAATAGTTTTTTCACATCCTTATTAGAAAAAACAACATTACAATATAACAACTTTATAACAACTTTTCTATGACTAGCATATTATTGTCAACATTAAATGATTTGGAAGAGATTTTTTCCTTTACAACAATCTTTGTTTTCATTATAGAATATATAGAACTTTGAATTTGATTTACAAACAAAATTTTAAAAAGCATATATAATGTTTCATCAATTCAAATTGACATGATATATATACATTACATATATTACTTTAAGAATA
>JASDQU010209585.1:3974-14630 GCA_032191745.1 Picea mariana
GGAGGATAGGTGGCAGAGATCTGACCATTTTGCGTATCAGGGATTCATGAGTTTGAAGGTGGAAGACCAGGCTCTTGGAGTCATGAAGTCTCGATTCGCAAGATCGCGATGTGATCTGGGCCATTGATCAAAGAGGAAGGAAAGCCGTGGGATCTGACGTCTCGATACATCGCGTATCGGGGATTCGTGAGTTTGGAGGTGGAAGAACAAACCCTTGGAGTCGCGAAGTCCCGAATAGAGAGAAGTAGGAGAAACCATTGAGTCAGGACCTCCTCACCATATCGCATATCGGGGTCTCGGAGGTTGAAGGGAATCAGTTTCAACTGTAGAAGTCACGAGCTTGTGAGTTGCGAGAGCTTGTGCAACATGTGGCACGTCCACTTGGTGGGACCCACATGGTTGACAGGTAGTGTGACAATAACATGCCCAGAGAGAGGTAGAAGTGGTGACAGGTGGTGGACACGTGTCGTTTGAAATAGGAGTCAACATCATGTTAACTTCTCATACTTCAGGTTCTCGTAAGAAAGGAGCACAAAGGCTCAACAACTCAAGTCGCAAAATCACGAGGAGCGACGATAGCCGTAGGATCCAGGATGCGGATGACTGTTGGATCAGAGCCTCACCGTGCGTATTGTGCATTCATAGGATCGAAGGTTGAGTGGACCTCGTCTTGACTGCAGAAGTCACGAAGTGCCGAGAGACGAGGCACGGGTGTGGACACGTGGCAGAACCCCAAGGTGGGGCCCGTGTGGTTGATAGGTGGATACGTGTTGCCTAGAGAAGGGAGTCAATGCTCCGTTGATTTCTTGCATCTCGAGGATTCACAGGATAAGAGCGTGAAGGCTCGATGCTTCAACCTGCGAGGTTGCGAGTAGCGAAAAGCGTCAAGGAAGGAGTCAACCAGACGTTGACTTGTCGCGTCTAGGGAGATCACAACAGGAGGGCACGAGAGTTCAACCCACAAACTCATGAAGGTGTGAGTTGCAAGAGGAACTGGTATTTAATCCCTAGCCTATGGTTACATGTGGAGAGAGATAATAAGGAGGGGCCATACCATATTGGAATCTCGGGTATCGACGATTGGTGAAGAAAATTCAAGGGTCTTGGACTCACGAATCGCAAGTTGTGAAAGGCGCTTGCATTTAGGCACGTATGTGGTCCTATCGAGATAGGGACTAAAGAAAGGGAGCTAGTGCTTTGTCATTAAGCAGTGGGTAGATCTGGACGGCCAGAATCTGCGCGCCCAGATCTATGGCCAGGGTTTCATTCTGAAGCCCCCTTGCCATTCTACTTTTAAGATTTGACTCACTTGTATCGCTGAGTCGCGAAACATGAAAAGGCAACTGGTTTTTTTGTCCTTTGGTCCTAACCCACGATCATAGGGAGGTGAATAGGGAAGAACAACCCTTCGCTAGGCCCCCATAGGACTTTAGGTATTCTGTCCCTTGAGGAAAAGAAAAAAATTTACTATGCTGTAGTGGGTGGGTTACAAATTGGTATCAGAGTATGGTTACAACACTCGGCCTGCTTGGGCTCATGAACGAGTTGCACATAAGCTCTGTTTGGAACACTCTTAAAAAGAGTAACCCCCTGTCTTAACCTTCCTAATCAAAAGACGAAGTTAAGAATGAAAAACCCCTATTGTGTGTGTACATGTGAAAATATAAATTATGTACTGGTTATAAATAAATATAAATATTGACTAACAACCAGCGTTTTTCCTTTTGCACACAAGCGGAAGATCAACTACAAGAAATTATCAACGCATAGTATGGTGACTCACCATGAAGTGGGAGAAGGCTCCCACAATAGAGGCGAAGAGTCTGATGAGAGGAGGGCAGTAGGGACCCCTCTAGATATAGCCGAGACTGTGAGGAGCCTCATGGTTGAATTACTAAGTTGTAAGGCTGAGAATGAAAGGATGATGAAAGAACAAGAAAAGAAAACAGAAATTAATGCAGTTTTACTGTAGAGTTTATCCGATCTACAAAGAAAAATGCAGCATGAAACTGAAACTCAGAAACATGGTCATATCATTGGCCACACTAAGAGGAGCACCTCGAAAAAGGTCCACCCCAGAGGTAAAGGACCAGTGTCGAGTGATTCCTCTTAGAAGAAAGCTGGTGATTTAGAAGGCTCTTCTAGCAGAAGAACCGGTTTCTATTCCCAAAAGAAACAGAAGAAGCAAAATCCTTCCAAATATTGAAAATTCGAAGACTTCAGAAAGGCCAAACCACCCTCCTTTGATGGTGAAATAAAGAAGCGAGAGGAAGCAGAGGCCTGGCTGCTTGGACTAAAGAAGTATCTCAGAGTCCATGACTTTTAAGAAAATATGAAGGCCTGAGTGACCACCTTCAACTTGAATGGAAAGGCTTCCATTTGGTGGGAAGACCTTAAGAACGTGAAAGGGGTTCGTGAAGAGGACATGTCTTGGGAACGGTTTGAGAAATACTTCCGAAACAAGTATCTGTTGGAAAAATATTTCGACGAAAAGACTAAAGAGTTTTATGAACTCAAACTGGGACAACTCACTATAGAAGAATATGTCAACAAATTCCTTGATTTGTTGAGGTATGTACCCTATATCAAGGTGGAAAAGGCAAAGGTGCAGTGGAGACATTTTGGCCCAGATGAGGCTACATCGGAAATGGAGGATTCCATGAGATAGGCATATCCGATTTTGTTTACTTCTGTACACACATGTCATGTTGATAGATAAGAACATCAAAGACTATGTTCCTTTAAGGGGGAGGCAATTGTAACACCCTGTTTCCCCCAGTTTGTAAAAATAACTATATTGGCCAAGAACTGTGGAAAACTCAAAAATGTGAATGTGTGATGTGAATAAACCTTGTGAAAAAGGTCAATGAATGTGAATAATATTATGAATATATATTGTGGTACTATTGAGAGGGGATATGCTGAAAAAGAGACCATGATGGCTGAAGAAAGGTGGTGGAAGGCACCTGGAAAGGTGGCGTTAACTTCCACTGAAACCAATACCGTATTTGGACTTCACTGGCCCAGAGAACCAAGAGTGGCTTGCTAGCCCGAAATAAATTACTCGTAGGTTGGTAGGTAGATGGCTCCTCAAGAATTAATGAGGGATGGGAGAAGTGAACGACCCATCCATAGGAGCCTTGGGCCTGACCACCGCGAGGGAAATCGCGCCACACGTAACCTTGCAAGAGGAAAATGCGTGAGGAAGAAGCGCAGAGGGGGTAGACGCGAGGGAAGGAGGAATAACTCTGGAGATATGCAGAGTGAGTGATAGCAGAGAAGGGGGAGAGTAACCATCGTTCTCAGTCACTGGAAAACCAAGACACAGTCTCACAACATCGTAGTCTCAGCTCGGGTGTGGCTAGTGGTAAATCCGTTGGGAGTCACTGAGCCTATGGTTGGGTGGAAACGAGCACCCCTCTTAGTAGTTGCATCACCTCTGGTGGTATTTTTGATAGGTGTTATTTGAAGTTAATGCCATAATCGCATGTTTAGTTTTATGTGCTTGTAAATAGTTCTAAATAGAAGTGTTTACCTAACATATGATTTTATAGAATGGATTCCTATGTATGCTTACATGCCATAGTTGTTTTCTACACAAATGATTAAGTCTGGAATATGAGTTCGCCCCACCGAGAATCATCTTATTTCCTTAGTTTCTCGTAATATTCTGGGAAGGCCCCTTGAGAGTACTCTTTTCTGAGAATTACCCCATAAACCTCGTAACCATACTGAACCTCACTAGAGACACGATTAAGATCAGGGATAATTGCTCGAGAATTATCTGAGGATTCATGTAATCCGGGTCTGGAACCCTTATGCAATAAAGAGTAGCTTTCTAAGGTCTCAGGGTCATGGGAGCCTGAAGCTCTGAGAGTTTTAACTTTGTGATTCAGGCTCAGAAGGGATAGCGAGTTCAAATATAGAAAGAAAATACCCTATCGCTTGGTAAATGAACGGTCGAAATCCTTTTGGGAATACCCCAAGCCTGTCAACACCGACAGATCTAGAGGAGCATAGGTGTTAACACCTCACCCTTTCAGCCTTCGCAAATAGCGATGGGATCCTGGACCGTAGATCCCAGGGACCCATCGGAGCTCTATAAGCCATCGATCTTAACCTTTACTTAGGAAGGAGAGTGAACTCGACTATGTCCCGAAAGTCCTAAAGACATCGGGACCGTCCATGTTGGAGGACAGGTGGTAGAGATCTGACCATTTCACATATCGGGGATTCGTGAGTTTGAAGGTGGAAGACCAGGCTTTTGGAGTCATGAAGTCCCAAGTCATGAGATCGCGATGTGATACGGGCCATTGATTAAAGAGAAAGGACAACCGTGGGATCTGACATCTCGCTACATCACCTATCGAGGGATTCGTGAGTTTGGAGGTAGAAGACCAAACCCTTGGAGTCATGAAGTCCCGAATAGTGAGAATTAGGAGCAACCATTAAGTCAGGACCTCCTCACCATATCGCATATCGGGGTCTCGGAGGTTGATGGGAATCAATTCTGACTGTAGAAGTCATAATCTTGTGAGTTGCGAGAGCTTGTGCAACATGTGGCACGTTCGCTTGGTGGGACCCACATGGTTGATAGGTGGTGTGACTATAAGATGCCCAGAGAGAGGGAGAAGTGGTGATAGGTGGTGGACACGTGTCATTTGAAATGGGAGTCAACATCCTGTTGACTTATCGTACCTCAGGTTCTCGTAAGAAAGGAGCACAAAGGCCCAACAACTCAAGTCGTGAAATCACGAGGAGAAGCTACAACTGTAGGATCCAGGATGTAGATCACCATTGGATCAGAGCCTCACTGCACGTATCGCACATTCGGAGGATCAGAGGTTTAGTGGACCTTGTCTTGACTGCAAAAGTCGCGAAGTGCCAAGAGCTGAGGCATGGGTGTGGACACGTGGCAGAACCCCAAGGTGGGGCCCACGTGGTTGACAGGTGGATACGCATCGCCTAGAGAAGGGAGTCAATGCTCTGTTGATTTCTCACATCTCAGGGATTCGCGAGATAAGAGCGTGAAGGCTCAACGCTTCAACCTGCGAGGTTGCGAGTAGCGAAAACCGTCAAGGAAGGAGTCAGCCCAACATTGACTTGTCGCATCTCGGGAGATCACAACAGGGGGGCACGAGAGTTCATCCCACTAAATCATGAAGGTGCGAGTTGTGAGAGGCACCAGTATTTAAGCCCTAGCCTACGGTTACGTGTGGAGAGCGTTAATAAGGAGGGGCCATACCATATCAGAATCTTGAGTATCGACGATTGGTGAAGAAAATTTGGGGGTCTTCGACTCATGACTAGCGAGGTCTCGAGTTGTGAAAGGCGCTTGCATTTAGGCGCGTATGTGGTCCTATCGAGATAGGGACTAGAGAAAGGGAGCTATTTCTTTGTCATTAAGAAACGGGTAGATCTAGATGGCCAGAATCTGCATGCCCAGATCTATGGCCAGGGTTTCATTTCGGAGCCCCCTCGCCATTCTACCTTTAATATTTGACTCACTTGTATCGTTGAGTCGTAAAACACGAAAAGGAGCCTGGTTTGTTTGGCCTATGGTCCTAACCCACGATCAAAGGGAGGTGAACAGGGAAGAACTAGCCTGCGCTAGGCCCCTGTAGGACTTCGGGGATTCTATCCCTTGAGGAAAAGAAAAAAATTTATTATGTCGTAGTGGGTGTGTTACAATAGTGCAACAAACTTCACAATGGTAGGACAATATCCAACTATTAAGTTACTAGAGTTCCAAGGGGACGGGTTATATGACCTAGAAAAACATTTGTTTTTCTGTGAGAAGATATGGGAAACAAAGTAGATTACATATAAATATATAAAGGTTACACAGTTGGTAATCACATTCAGAGACTACGCATTAGACTGGTATATGGGTCTCGCAACAAATAATCCAACAGGAGTGCCTACAATTGTAGAAGAGGTAAAGAGGCAATTAATAAATGAATTCCAGAAACCAAGCTCAAAGGACCAGTTCATGAATGAAATTATAGATATTAAGTAGAAACCAAGAGAATTAATCTAGGAGGTTGAAAAGAAGTTTAAAAGGTAAGTTAAAGTACCCTTTTAATGATATGCAACATAGAAATTTGTTTGTTAACTCTAATGCAACATAGACATTTGTTTGTACCCTATTAATGATATGCAACAAAAATTCTAAAGTTAGGTTGAGGCTCTGAAGAAGCCTTAGAGCTAGAGGAAAATTAGTATAAGCAGATAGATCCAGCTATGGAAGAATTGAGGCAAGACCTGAAGAACTTAACATTTCAGGAGAATCGGAATAAAGGTAAGGAGAAAAGGAAAGATGCTTGGTGCACATTATGTAGAAATGAAGGGCATCACAAGAATGAGTTTCCATTATTTGTGCAGTATATTGGAGTGGGTATGCCAAACTGTTTATCTTTAGGAGGACCATGGTGTGATATTTGTAAAACACATGGGCATGATCCCTATCATTTCCCCATGATGCAAAAGTATCAGACAGTACCGAAGAGTACATTTTGTAATTTTTTCAAGTCAATTGGACATGAAGACAATGACTGCAGAACTTTGGAGATGATGAAAGAGAGGATTTCAAATACATATAGGGTGCATGATGAACATATAACAGAAAAACCTGCATAGTAGCTGCATTATAACAATGTGCAATAACCACAGTATAATACTACACAATAGTTTCAACCGCAACTGTGTTGAGGAAAAGATACGAAATAATCTTACTCAAGCATTTTCAGATCTTGCTTGGCTAATGCAAGATAGATGGGAATATCACCCTATGTTTATAGACTCAAAAATTGTTTCCTAATCCACAAGTATTAGTTACAAGGGCTTAGGATGATTTTTTAAAATAGAATATTGTTGTAAAATTCAACATTTTTATATAATTTTCTGAATATAATAGATGCAAAAGTAAATATGGAGACAAAATCAAAAATACCAAGTCAAATATTAACACAGATGAGATAGAATAGCAATTTTGTATTTCATTCCAGGAAATCAAAAGAATCGTTCTCTTTACAAAAATACCTGAGGAAGTTTGGACCAAAGTCAAACTTAGATGTCCCCAATGAAAACCATACAAAAGGACTTCTGGCAGAAAGTAAAAAACTGAACTTTAAAAGTTGGATCATATTGCCACAGATTGTTGCCCACTCGACTCTGCACAATATCTTGTATCAGTCATGAAATTTAATTCATAAATAGACAAGTCTACATAGACTATCAAAGATAGATCAACACCTTTGAAAACAAGTGTCTGAATGATGTAATTCATCTTTGAATTTTGTTATCTACAATAGGACCATGTTCTCATAAAAGAGAATTGGGCTTTCAATGAATTGAAGAATGAATGAAAACTTAACTATCTCAATAAAACTCAAGAGACAACCTTAGTATGATTTCTCCTTCTATTCTCCCCTTGTTCTTTCTCCTCATTTTGATTTTATGCATTGTTGTCACAGGGGTAGACCCAGGGTTCAACGCTTCAACAACGCACGAAAAAAACCCTAACTATTGGCCCTTTCAGCAAAACCTACGAAGCAAATGAAGTCTCACCCGAGGTAGAGGCAGGGGTGGTTGTAGGAATCAGGTGTCTGCAACCTGGCTGGGACACGGATATGTGATTACAATACTCTAACAAAGCACTTAGCAGTTACCATTCATCATATTTAATCAGTGTTTACTTCGCAAGTAAAACCCTAATTACAGAGTAACGTAGTATTCAACCAGATCTACACATCTAAGCACTTATCATAAGAAAATAGATCAGATCTAGCTTCTTGTTCACATTATTAGGCACTAAGCTATCATATCATATCCATCTAAGCATACATTAAGCATACATTATTGCACTAAGAATAAATCGCATGAGCAAAACAACCATAATGCACAGAACAATCATAACACATGATATACGTGGTTCACCCCCAGCTTGGGGCTATGTCCACCAACTCTTCTCTTTTTTATTATCTTATGTCAAGCTTCTTATAGGCACATAGCATCAAAACCCTACTCCACAGAAGACAAGATATTTGCGTGCACCTCGTCAAATCCTCCTTCCCCGAGTTAGGTGACATCACAAATCCTTCTTACAATATGCACATAAGCTTCTTACAATCACTTGCACTTATCTTCTGCAAGTGTTCAACACCGCGTGCACAAATAATTCCTACTATCCACACTTGGCTAAATTGCCTCTCAATCACATCCTCTCCACCAATTACTTACTTAGCCCAATTATCTATTTATACATTACAAAAAGGGCCTAAACATGGGTAAACCCATGGGTTGACATCCCATACCCGTTACATAAGCCCAAAACCCAAAAGTGCCCTAAAAATGTGTAGAGATCCCACAATCTCTGCTTCAATTTGTGCTTTGCCTTCGACCAACCTATTGGAGTCCCAAAATAGGTCAAACATGACCAAGGATCTCCAAAACTTCATCAAGGGCCAACAGGTCCACAACACTTACCCATGACTCATGCCAGATCACTCTTCTTTGGTTAATTCTACCTTAAAAGCCTTGAGATTGGCTCGATCTACTTTGACCTTTTGCTACGCCAAGGCCTCCTATTTGGTGAACTCTTGAAGAACTGCCTTGTTCACAGGTCCTTCCAAGCGTTGCTCAACTGCAGTGACTACATGTTCTAGTTCTGTTCCTTGTCCTTCAATCTCTTCAAACAGTTGGCAAGATGCATCTTGTACTAGCTGGAGCTTCTAGGTCACTTCCATAAATTTTCTCTGTATGGCATGGACTTTTTGTTGAACAGTACGTTGTTCCTGGGATCGTTTCATTCTCTCAACTACTGACAAGAGATTCAACTGTGCCTGTACTATCGTTGCTTGCTTCTTTGCCTCCTAGATTTGTGACTACAATGTCTTTAGTTCAGGATCCTCAATAAGTCTCTCATAAGTCTGCACACTGTGATCACTTAGTTGTTTACATTTCGTGGCGAAGGCCTTGATTCTCTCAACTGCGCTCTGAGTAGTTGCTTCTCTTTGATCCCACACATCCTGAAAAATGTTCGACACTATTTGTAGCTCTAGATCTGTTATTCTCTGTTGAAACTGTTGAATGGCTTCAGCAAGCTTTGCCACTTGATTCTCTACTAGGTCTTTTTCCACTTGTTCTAATATCGTCACAGAGCGAAGTGATCTGTTGACTGCTTCTTTGACTCCAACCTACTCCATGAGGAAATGTTCTTTCTTCTGTGGGATTTGTTCTCTATCTTCTTCGAACTTCATTTGGAGGGCATCTTTCTCTTGCTACACAATGTTACATTGCTCTATCACTTCCTCTTGTGCTTGGTTCAGAGCCGCTATGACCTATTCTTTCTCTTCCTGCATGCAACAAAGGCGAGCTTCAGTTGCGTCATCTATTTTGTGAAGTTGGGCAGGCTCATATCCCAACTCTATTTCATCTTATGGAGGGGGTGCAATGGATATTTTGCGGATGGATTAAAGGGCTTGTTGGACACCTTTGAGCTTTGTCTCAATTATATCATACATATCCTCTTGTTTTGCTTCAGTTCTCTGCAAAATATTTTCTGAGGTGTTTGATACCATTGTGATAATGAAGTCAAAGTCATCAACCATGAGCACAGTCTACAATTTTGGCTTACTAGCCTTGGACTTCTTCCGCGATGTAGGTTTCATGGGGGAAACCTTTCTTTTCTTCAATGGATCTATGTCATCAGGGGGATTTTGTGGCAGTGTTACTTTGCCTTGATTTTTCTTATCTTCTTCCCCTTCTTTCTCTTCTTTGTCCACTTCATCACCACCTCATATGCTAGGTGAATCTGAAGCATTTTCATCTTGTTATCCCTACTTATTAGGGATAACTAGGAGATCATGTCTCAAGGCCCATAGGTCCTAGACATGGAGTACCGAGAGCAGGATTGACCTGAGCATGGCCCTGGAGGGCCCCGCCTTTTCTTCACTCGTCATTTTTGTTGTGTCAGCAGCAACAACATCCATCACCATTGGCTTGATCCTATATCAAAATAGGTTCTTGCTCCATGAGGTAATTGGTCCAGGTATCATGGTATGTGTCACTTTTGATCATTGAAACCTTTAAATATATGCATCTGATTCCTTTTATATCTAACAATTGCTTGGATCTTACATTATACCACTTGACCATGCTTGGGGAAATTGACAGGGTTCTCTAGCAAGCCTATGCCCATAGGTCTTGGTTTCCCACTGGGGGATTTCTGAAAATCCATTGTCCGCTCCCATCATAGAACCATTGTTTCATCTTATCTCCCGCTCATTTATCCCATTCCCCTTGTCTAAGCATTGGGTTGACCTATTTTCAGGATTGCACCTTATCTCGTGGGAAGAGGGGGCTAAAGGCCCAGAAGGTAAAAGAGTTGGGAAAAGATAAAAGCCTAGAAATAAAACCTCGAGATGCTTTGCCCAGGGATCCTCGAGAAGATAGTAAAAAGCCTCTCAGCAAGAAACAAGAGGGACCCAAAAAATAAAAAAACAAGACCTAGTCATGGGATAGGGGGTCTTATCATGATCCATCCTATTAGGTCCATGGGTACCTAACAGTATGACATTTCCACCATCTGGATACCATGCTAGGGCAGTGACCTTTGGTTGCATGGCCAAGGGAAAGGGGGTCTCATCACGAGCC
>JASDQU010209585.1:17229-27959 GCA_032191745.1 Picea mariana
TTGAATATCAGATAGTTCTTGATTGATATGAAGTACTAACCCATTGAAATAATCTTGCAAATATCAGTTTGTTGTTGTCTTGTTCTAGGCAGGTACTCTTCATTGGGTTTTACTTTATTATTGGTTGTTTAGCCGGAACTTCTAATTGGTGGTGATCTGTGAAAGGGGGGAAAAACTTATCTTCATCCTATTAACCTTTTGCCTTCTCAAAACCCCAAGTCACCGGGGACGTCTCCCCTGGGCCTAACCTCCGTAAAGAGAAAGAACCTACCCATCGTGGTGACATTGGGTGGGATAGGTTCCTGTTACACCAGTTTGGCCTTCTACCTTATAGCCTTTACTCCTAGCTACAAACTGTGTGATAACATGTCTGATACACTGTCGAGATGTTGTATCTCTTCTTTCTTTTTCTTCCTGCTACTGTTGGGTGCATCATACTCTTTGCGGGTAACCACTAGATTTCCAATGAGTTTTGGGTCAGACAGTTCTACCTTGTCGACTGGTATAAGGAACTTTGCGGGCCAATCCTTAGTAATTTCTTCCATGTCCTCCTCAGTGAGATTATAGTATGACTGAAGATCTTTTTTACTCTCGTCCTCACGCAGTGATATGTACAAAATTCCTATCTGTGTGGAACTTCATAAGGGGCATGAACCTGTCCAGAGTGTTTGATGCCATACAGGGGAATGACTCGATAGCCTTTTTCAAATGCAGGTAATAGGTATGGAATACTGTGTTCAAATTCCATTGTTTTCCCATATCCCTCGAGTACCAAAGCGTGATGAAATTTGTGGCTAGAGGTTTGAATGGCTCAATGTCAGGGAAGGTCGCACCTTCCGACATCTCCCAAGATATAAATGCGATCAGGATTAGTAGTCAGCTAAATTGGAACTCATAGCCCTAATATTGAGCTTCGCGAAAATCTACTTCTAGCTGGTTGACTAAGTAACTAGCCCAGTTCATCTGTAATCCCTCCACACACTTTCCAGCGAGCTCAACAACAAACCTCGTGACCTGTGTGGGTTTTTTCTTCTTTACTAGCTTACTAGCGATCAAATTGCAAGCAAGGCACATTGCGCCATTATGAATGGAGGCTACCTTGTAGCCTCGCATACCCTTTTCTATATCGCCATAGGTATCTTTAATCCTCTGTACCAGGGCATGGTTTGCAACCTTCCCTGGGTAAAATTTCTGTGGGTCAGGTCCCTACATACTTAGGTCGATGATCCTATGGATTAGCGCCAGATCAATGGTGACGCATCTGTCTAGCCATAAGTAACCATCGTGGAAGCAAGATAGCAGGAGTTTAACACACACGTTAACCTCATGGTGCCTTCCAAAATGTGGAATTTTCATGATGTTAAGGATAGTGGACTACATGATGTTCATGGTCCATGCCTGAGGAATGATCTTTGATTTCTTTCCCTTTGTCTTGTTTAAGTACTTGTGAGGAGCGAGCATGTTGTAGGTGTTGCGGTCTCCTAGATTATAGTCACTGATCTTCAAAGTAAGAATTCTCTCCAATTGCGCTCTGACTGTGTATATCCCCTTTGGGAGGTACACTGTGATGAATATGTAGTCAAAGTCCCTTGAGACATTGTCACGACTCACCACATCGGCCAGAGGTGCGATGTAGTCAGGAAGGATGGATGGGATTAACTTCACATTCGCTAAGTCATCTCTATGCTTGGTTTTTTTCTCATCTACAGCTCGGGATGGTACGGATCTGTGAGCAGTCGACAGGGAGGCTTGCACTACTCACGTTGATGAGGCTTTAACTCCTATGGACATCACCCTCTCTAGCATTAGATCGATTAAAATTTCCTTTACTGACTTTTCCACAGTGTTGAGCTCGTCCGACATGCACGCTCGAGATTGGATATATCAGGTTGATGAAAAATTTCTCAATGAAACAGAATGGATGGAAAGGTCTCAATGATCACTGCACGAAATCAACTAGTTCTCTATGGGCTTGGATGATCACAATTGGAAAAAGTGTTCTCGGTACAATTCTCAATGGGATAAATAGACAATACCGTAACAATTTCTTTCAACGGGTCAGAAAGCTTTCATCAATGCACTTCCATCCATTATGGCACAATCACAACGGTCCAATGGCGAGCTTCAAGGCCATAACTTCTTTCTTATCCATTCGGGAGCATCGGTCTAATGGTCATAATGCCTCCAATGGTTATATTGCTCCGCCATGGAGAAGTGCCAATCTGTGTTGTTCTAATGTTCCGATGAAGTTCAAATTCTGGAGACTTTCCTTCTGCGAAGTTCTTTCTAAACTTCTTGCAATTTTTCTAACTTTTCTTTCTTATTGTTGATCTTTCTAGCCTTCTTCCTGGTGATCTACGTTACTGGGTTCCTCTTCCTATTTTGATTCTTATCTTTTCTTGGCATAATAACTTCGCGTTGTTGATGATCTTTCGTAGGGTTCAAGGGAAATACTTCTTCTCTGTCTGGGGTAGGTGCTCTACTCTCTTGTATGGAAAAGTTTTTCAAGTCTATTTGTGTTCTTTAAACTTCGACATCCAAGTATCTGGTTCTGAAAATCTTTGATCTATTGTCATGTTCTTCTATCAAGTGCTCTATTCTCCTAGTCATGAAATCTTTTAATTCTTGTTTTTTTCTGTTCTAGGGATTCTTCTTCTTTTCTCCGGGTCTGAGCTTTCTCAATCCAGGGTTTTCCTAACAATAAAGAAAATGGGGTGTTGTTCTCAACAAATTTAATGACCTCAAATTCTTCCTCTGTCAAAGTTCCATGAGCACACATATATATCTGGGTAATTCTTCCACATAGGGTTATTAGCTTTCCTCTAAATAATCTTATTCCTCCCAATGAAGGAACCATAGCAAGCCTTCCCAAGGTTTCCCAAGTTCTTTCTGTCATGACATTCACTTGCGTTTCCTTGTCAAGAACACAATCTATGTCAAACTCTCATATTCTTGCTTCTATGCCTTCTTTTTCTTTGAAGATCTCTGATAAGTTGATGTCTCTATGATCATTCGTGGTTTATTTTATTTCTAACAATATAGTCTCTGATTCTTTTTAGGGTTCTTCCATAGTCTCAATTTATGAGTCTTTCTCATGTTTTTCTTGTTTCATATTCATTCTTTTGAGTTTGGAAATCATCCTAGGGAAATTCAGAACTTCGTGGTTCATAGCTTTACAACAAAGACAATTAGGTCTTCTATCAGGGAAATCCTTAGCAAGATGGCCCGGTCTTCTGCAACTGTAACAAAGGGTTAATCCTCTCTTCCTCTTAAATGATCCCCAACTTTTCCTATATTGTGCACTAGGATCACAGTAACTAACCTGTAAAAAAATCTTTCTAGGATCTTGCATCCATTTGTTAGTCCAAACATTCTTTCTATGCATAGGAATAACATATCTCTCGCTATTTCTATTAGATCTACTTATATCAAATCTTCTTTCTTCTAGTTGTTCCCTAGTTTTTAGGCTAGGACAGAATTTATCAAACATACCTAGATCCATACTTTTGAAACAAAATTTTCACTTAACTTGCTTTTAGCAAACCACAAAGCTTTCAAATCTAAAAATTTTCACTACTCATACCTTTTTTAGAGCACCCAGATTCCAGATCTTACCTCTTTTCTTTAGATCAAACTTCTCTTCTTAGCACAGAGCTTTCACAAGTCAAGTAGAATACTGTGCACTAAAGCAACAGATCTACGCAGAGATATTTCTTTCTTTTCCTTGGATCCCAACAATCACAGTTTCATGTCCTGACAATGGAACCATTTGTTGGCACAGGGGTAGACCCAAGGTTCAATGCTTCAACAATGCACCAACAAAACCCTAACTATCGGCCCTTTCGTAAACACCTGCGAAGCAAATGAATTCTCACCCGAGGTAGAGGCAGGGGTGGTTGCAAGACTCAGGTGTTTACAACCTAGTTGGGACATGGACCTGTGATTACAATACTCTAACAAAGCACTTAGCAGTTACCATTCATCAGTATTTAATCAGTCTTTACTTCGCAGATAAAACCCTAATTACAAAGTAACACAATATTCAACCAGATCTACACATCTAAGAACTTATCATAAGAAAACAAATCAGATCTAGCATCTTTTTCACATTATTAGGCACTAAGCTATCATATCATATCCATCTAAGCATACATTATTGCACTAAGCATAAACCACATGAACAAAACAACCATAATGCATAGAACAATCATAACATAGGATATATGTGGCTCACCCCCAGCCTAGGGCTACGTCCACCAACTCTTCTCTTCCTTATTATATTCTTTCAATCTTCTTACAGGCACATAACATCAAAAACCTACTCCGCAGAAGACAAGAAATCTGCGCGCACCTCACTAGATCCTCCTTCCCCGAGCTAGGTCACAACACAAAGCCATCTTACAATCTGCACATAAGCTTCTTACAATCACTTGCACTTAGCTTCTGCAAGTGTTCAACACAGCGTGCACAGAGCATTCCTACTATCTGCACTTATCTCAATCACCTCTCAATCACATCATCTCCACCACTTACTTACTTCGCCTAGTTATCTATTTATACATTACAAAAAGGGCCTAAACATGGGTAAACCCATGGGCCAACATCCCATACCTGTTACATAATCCCAAAACCCAAAAATTCCCTAAAAAGGGGTCGAGATCCCATGATCTCTGCTTCGATTTGTGCTCTGCCTTCGACCAGCCTGTCGAAGTCCCAAAATAGGTCAAACATGACCAAGGATCTCCAAAAATTGGTCAATGGCCAACATGGATCCCAAATTAGTTGAAGTAGTTCAACTACTTCTTTTAGTTAAGTTAACTAAAACTCAAGTAACTTTTAGTTAGGGGAAGAATTAATATAATAATAATAATAAGGGTCTTTTAATAAATAATAACTAGTAGGTGGGACCCCTTGTGACTCCCTTTAGTCAGGGGTGATTTTAGGGGCTAAAATTTGCTCATGGGCTAATTTTCCATGGTTTTTCCAAAAATGAGATTCGCCATTTTAAAAATGATTCGCCCAACTTCTATAGGATAAAATTATTTTACCTTAAAAATAGCTAAAATTTTATAAAAACTATATAAAATACTTACAAATTTGAATATTTTTACAAAAATATCGCCAAACATTTATAGTTGACATATGAAGGATTAGTAAGATTCGCCAAGGTTTCTACATTTTAAAATAAATTTCCATCCTTAAAATCATCCCTGCCTTTAGTTTCTTAACAAAGATAAACAAAACTAGTCAATCAATCAAACACATCGCTCCTTGTGGCTCCTATAATCATTCTCATAATTTGAAAATTAAATATCAATGATATTTTAAATCATATCCAAACATATAATATCCAAAATATCCAAAAATAGTATGTTGTCCAAAAAATTCAAAAGTCAACTATTCTCAACAAATCAATAATAAAATATACTCAAAAATCATATTTGCCACTTTGGGAGGTAATTTTCCCTTTGTTGTTGTGGTCTCCTTTTGACTTTCATGAATTAACCTTAGGCTATGTGGAGCCTTGAGGCTTGATCTCACTGATGACATGAGACCAATTATCTCTCAACTGCATGCGGGATGAAACAGATTTGGTTGAATCACTTGAGGGAGAGGAGGGGGCAAAAACAACTTTTCATTTGTCATGCATGTGGTGGGCTTCGGTTTTGAGTCTTTTTCTTGTGTGGGAGGAATTTGGGTTAACCGGTGGAGGAGGAGCAGGTAGAGACAAATTGGGATAGCCAAGATTTTGGGAGACTGTTGGGTGAACAATCTTCTGCCATCAGTCATTCTTAGGAACTCCAGGTTGCAATGAAACAAGAGGGGGGACAGGGATACCAGGGACATACTAGGGTTGGAAGGGAGGCTTTGCTGGCCTAGGTTGGACCACCCCTTGTCCAATACAATTGAAAAATCTAGCTTGGAAGAGTTGGTTTAACTCTTATGGATCTGCATCAAAATGTATCGAGAATCTTGGCCTTCTAGGCCCTCTGTTCCAATTCCCTATGCCCTTGTTATTTCAGCCATGGATTCCTCTATTGAAGAAGCCCATCTTGTTTGCAATGTTTATTAGCAAATTGGTTCTTAAACAAACCATATATGAAATCTCTTAATATGAAACAAAGTTTGGCTCAACAATCACATCATACCTATGCAATCCAATCCATAAAATTCATAAAATAATTGTCAATGAGTAGGGGATGAATAAGGGTTTTGGGATATCTGAGGGAGTTGTTTTGAGCGGAAAAGTGATAAAATGAAAGGGAGTAAGAACATGATTACTTCTCAACAATTCATTAAACAATTGAATATGCAACAATAACAAAATCATATCAATTGTGATCCACCTCTGTGTTATTTCTTAATCACTATAATACAGAGTTTTTTAATTTAATTTTAAGAATAGGGCATGCAAAATGAATCCAGGATTGTGAGGGGATTCGTAATGAGATAAAAAGTGAGAAAATGACAGACTATTTAATGAATATTGTTCATAAAAAAAATTAAATAATCAACAATCATAACTTTGTATTAAAATCAATCCAAAAAGCACCAACATTCACTGTTTCTCAATTGTATACAAAACTGCTTTCTTTTTCAATAATTAAACTTCCTAGAATTCTTTAATTCATAACAGTCTGTGCCATCATAACTTATAAAAAACCTTTCCATTCAACAGTCATGTTTAACAAAACGTTGATCCCTTCTTCTTTAGAAAAAAAAAAGAATAATCAAAACAAGCACAGTAATATGCTCGACATATATCCCTGATCATCCATAATGCACCACGATAACAATCAAAATCCATTGTTTACCAATCAACAATTGGGCCCAATTAAAATATACACAAGTCTCTTTTCAAAACATGAACATACTTCAAAATATGCTTGATTACACACAAGTCTTCATCATATCAATCGACAAAAACTTGAAATGAAACAATAGTCAACCCAAACATAAAACCCGAGCCTTCTTTGTGGATATAACTTCCTTTTAAAACAATTGGTAGTCTGTGTGATGTTCCAATATAACCAATCATATATGAGCGAACAAAACTCGATTGACACACATGCATCATTTTTAAATTTTCCAGAAACCTGATCAAGCTCAGTAAAATTCAGACACAAGTGTCCTCTTATGCAATTAAGACCACGTTGGATAAAACACAATAAGAGAAACCATAACGAGTAGGAAGACAACCCTTGACTATATGCATTGCTCATTTCATTCTCATTCAAACAATTTTATCATACAAGGATGAGATAGAGACTCGATGAGAGAGCATGTGTCTTAAATAATTCCATAATCATTTACTTAATTGATAACCAATACTTGAAAACCCCAAAAGGTGCCTGAGGAGAGGAAAGACAAGTTGGAGCCTAAATTGAGCTCTCTCAAAATCAAATGTAGGGAGACAACAAGAGCTCGTTCATCTTTTAAACAAAAACATAGAGAGATGAGGGTCTTGTGAGCTTATATCGACCACAAGAAAAGTATATTTCGAACAAGACACAATAGTGAGCCATTTGGTATTCACTTATGACTCTAAGTCTCGGTAATGGAACCAATAGTTAACACCTGAGGAGAGAAAAGATAATGAGAGTAAAATAACCCAGTGCACGCGATGCGTTTAACACTTGCAGAGAAGAGGAGAGGGTTAACTTAACAGAGGTTTGTGTTCAAACACAACGAGAGAATGTCTCTTCCCAATCACCCAGGAGATTAATAACTTTTGACAGCAACAACAGTGAAGACACACACACATCCCTTTGATAGAGCGGCAAGATAAAACTTGTATCAATCAAAAACCCACACAGGCATGTGTTAATATTTGGGTGACCAAGAAAGACTGGAACTTTGGGACGCTTCCAGTGAAAAGACAATAAGAGTGGCCATCTACACCACTTGGGGTTTAAAGAAAAGAACACAATGAATATTGACAAGTTCTCTGCAACTGGATGAGGGTTACTTCAATGACTAAGAGGAAACAAGTTAATAGACAATGATACATAGAACAAAAACCCTCAATCATCAACCTAGATCCATATTGCACCACCGTTATTAATATTCCACAGAGACTCATCATAAAATTCATATTAAACAAGAAACCACCAATGCATAACTTTATAACACCCATTGCTCTGATTATAATTGCCAACAATTTGCAGTTATCACAGAGATCCGTAATACCTAGTTACACACAGTCGAAAATCTCAAGGACACACAAAATCCAAGCATCACTGAGCCATCATTTGGTTCATACAACAAAGAATACATCATGGATGGAGAGAAAAGAATCATACATGTGGGAAAATTGCTTAAATGGCGAGTTGGTCGAGCCTCCCTTCCAAAAACCTGAAAACACGGAGCTTCACAACCAACAGAGAGAAATTGAAACAATGGAGAAATGCTAGGGTGACGAGCGATAGGAAAATTATGGAGTGACGTGCAGTAAATGCACGTCGCTTCTATCACCTGGCCCCATTCAATTCAAAGTACGAGACAACCAAATAAACATAACATTCACCAATAATCAAACCATATAACCAATTCATATTCAATGCCAAACCATCATGATATCTGAGATGATATCCATTGCATAGTGCTCCACCCAATATAGTTTCCACGTTAATCCTTGTCATAACTCCAAGCAATAATACATATTAACAATGCTATATGCGCCTCCATTCAAATCTAATGAAATTCGCATAGACCATTAACCAACAAATAACATAATAGTTAGGACTAATAATAGTATCCCTTAACTTCATTCAAAACTTGCATGTAATCCCTTTACATAGTTCATTTCTCTTTGCCATACTTTAGAACCTTTCCATATTTTGTTTTTCTTTGCTTTGACCATGCTACCATTAAAATATCCATTGCATATATGTGGCTAGGTAATCAACATAAGAATTAGTAACAAAGTTGTAACATAGCATTTGTAACATCATCCTCATACTGATAGAACTTGTTCAATGTCACAAGTGATTACCAAAAGTGTTCCACAATAATGTATTATCCACCTATTATCATGCCAATATGAAATTAAGACTGCATCGTAAAAAATGTAGGACTGTGTAGGCAACATCACAACAACAACAAAACATGTGTAATATGTCTATCCTTGTGCCTCTAGTCTACAAGGGGGTCCCAGCTACTAGTATTATATTATTAACATAGTTAAATAATAACTCTTTAGAAATACTTTGAGGGTGAAATTCATCGTTACAATTTTAATCGTCAACAAACTGGCGACTCCACAGGGAAATTTGTTTCCAACAGATTGAGAACTCAAAATTTATGGTTTCCCAGACCAAGTAACATCATATCAAGAAGATATAAACCAAAATGATTATGCAATAGGGGGAAGTGAGCGGATTTAAGAGAAAAAATGATCGGGAATTAGGGAATAACTCATGGAAAGTGTTAAGTATGAGGGGGTTTATCCTTGTAAGCATAATCATTCAAGTAAAAAAAATTCTTGACTTCAAGGAGAAAAAATTTCTGAACTTTCTCTTTTGAATATCGAAATGGATGAAGAAAAGGAAAGAAGAAGAGGTATAAAACCAACTATCTCATAAAACAACAGTGGAAGCAGATAAAAATTTCAATGATACCTTCAAGGGGAACATCATGATAATTGTGTAGTCTTGATTGTTATTGATTAACAATACTTTGCAGAAGTTTCATTGTGGAAAAATTGATCCAACATTTTATTTTGACAAGAAATGAAGTCAAAAACAACAAAAAGCAAGAAGTGTCATAGTAGAAACGAAACAACAAAATTGAATAAACAAAAATGAAATGACAGAAAATGAAATAGCAAAAATGGAAAACTAGAAATGTAAAAGAAGAAATGAAAAACTACTAATGCAAAAGTAGAAATTAAAACTACTATAATAAAAGCATAAATGAAAACTACTATAATACAAAAACATTCCAAACAACGTTAAACTGTTCAAGTTGGTTCCACGTAATGTTTTAAGTGGGAACCGTTAGTGCTGTAGGAAAACAATCGCTCTTGTAAGTCCTTTAGAATGTAAGAATTTGCACATAGGACAAAAGCAATCTTAAAAGGACCCAGCCATAATTTTTTAAACTTCGAATGCCTTCCTCTATCAGCATGAGTTGAATCCCACAATAGTACCTTCTCATTGACTTTAAATTTGATAGTTTTGACACTCTTGTTGAAATATTTTTTAACAGGCTATTGTCTTCTCTTTATATTATCCAAGAAAAACTTCCTTTGCTCCTCTAAATACAAAAGTGCATTCATTCTTTCAGAAACATCAGAAGAATTTAATTATTGGACCTGTATCATTAACCTTAAGGAGGAATGTTCCAACTCAGTAGGAAGAATGGCTTCTTGACCATAAACAATATGGAAAGGAGTGCAACCAATTCTCACCTTGGTGGTAGTGCAATTTTCCCAAAGGGAGTGAGGAGAGTGTGCCATTGACGAGGCTTATCTTCAATGAGCCTTTTGATAATTCTAACCAAATTTTAATTGGTAGACTTGGCCTCCCATTTCCTTGGGGATAATAAGATGATGAGGTAAAATGTTAAGAACCAAACATCAATATAGCATAGAAAAACCTCAGGAAAAGTACTCAACGCCTTGAAAAAGAGACAATTTCAGATAATAAGCCTCTTTGAGGGGGCAACCTCCTTTTACCCCACTTAAATGTTCAAGTACAAGATGATTCAAAATGAAAATGTCTCCTTGG
>JASDQU010209587.1:9559-27959 GCA_032191745.1 Picea mariana
TATCCCCACACATTTGATTAATGGGAGCTAACATGGCATCCACGCGTACCATGGTGGTCAATAAGGTAGGTCAACTTGTGGTAGGCATAACTTTTGCATACAAGCTCTGTCTGAGGCGATTCCTGCACCCTTGGAAAGCTCTCAGTGTGTAGAGAATTTATCGGAGTTTCAAAATTTATTGACCAAAAAATGTCATTTAATGCCACAAAATGGCTCCCGAAGGTTTCAAACCCAATTTTCCAAACCAAAACATGTGCTAAAATGGCCCTACAAGTCGATTCCTCCAATTTTCCACCCAGAAAATACCAAGATGGATGAAAAATTATATGATGATCCAATCCAAATCAAATTAATGGAGAGTTGTCAACATTTTTCTAATATCCTAAAATATTCAATTTCTATTTTCTCATATCATATGTTTGAGTTTCAATATAATCCCCCTTCTTGATATGCATAATGGCTTAAAATGCAAGCTTTGAAGGGATGAAAAGTTGACCCTTTTTTCTTAAAAACAATGTATGATAAAGAGCATAAGTTGAATATATCTTAGAAAGGTTTTAAATTATTGTAAAAGATGAAAGAATTTAGTGTTAATTGCTTAACTTTTGTAAAAAATCTATTTTCAGAAATACTTGGAATGAAACTAGCATGAATATTTTCTTTCAATCTTAAGAAATGTTAAGATTTTGGTTTTGTGAAAACAAACCCTCCGAGCGGTATTGGAATTAGTTGAGTAAAATAAGCTTTGGGTTCTCAGGTTGAATGTCTTGGATAAGAAGAGTTGGAGAGAGACTTTCAAAACATTAGTCCTTTTGGAATACCTATTAACACGTGGATAGGAAATTTGAATATAGAATTTATTTCTTATGTTTTTGAGTTAGGTCTTTTTATATGATTTAAAGCATGGATATCACATTGTAGATCTTTTGATGGTGAATTGTGTTCTCAAGATGGAGATTAGGACTTAGAAAGTTCATTGTTTTGCATAATTCATAATGTATACTTATTTAGTAGTAGAAGCTTTCAAGGATAGGAGCCATAGCAATAAAATGCTTTTGGATTTTCGAAAATTCTCCATATTTTCTTTCTCGATTATAAATGTATGCATATTAGTTAAATCACTAATAATGAATCTAATTTGGTAAGAAGCGATGTTTTTTTAAACTTGCATCCATTTTATGAGTTCTTTTCAAAGTGTGGTCCATGCAAGTTTATTTCTCCCACACTACAAGAATTATCACAAAATTACTTTGTTGAACTATTTTTTATGAGTTCCTTTGAAAGTGTGGTCCACACAAGTTTATTTCTCCCACACGACAAGAATTATCACAAAAATACTTTGTTGTAGTGTTTTTGAAGCTTAAATGCAACTGGAGAACAAGGTTTGTTTTAATTTTCTTGACATAACTCATGTGTATTCTAGCTTGAGAAATTAAAGTTTATCATCTCATTTCACTTCTTCCATGACACCGCATTTTATTTTCCTCTTAATCATTTTTCCCTTTAATGAATAAAATAGTTTAACATGAAAATTGTACTTTTTCTCATGATTTTTTTTCAATTCAAATATGGTTTTCTTAGTAAATATTTCCTTTGTTTGTGATATGTAATATGGCTAAATTGATGCTTTTGATGGATGTTTTTGGTTGCGACCTTTGGCAAAGGAGTCGGAAGTGGGGATTGTTCTCACCTTCCATGTCTTTCAAGGTAAAAATATTGTTAAAGAAGTGGCATGAGTATAATTAAATGATCTTGTACAAGATATTGACACAATAAAATCAAGTCCATAAGTTTCCAAAATTGGTGGGTCGCCTTCATTTTCAAATTTTGTAAATTAATGTCTCATCAGTAAACAGATTTTTGTTTGAACATGAATCGATATTGTTTCTCAAATCCATGTTCTACAAGGATTCATGAGTTCTACAGGGATAAGAACAAACAACTTCATAATTTATCAACTTTTAGAATCATGCATGAATAATGGCCTTTAAGAATCAGAAAAATCCCTTGTTGAATCTTATGTGTATTCTACAACAAAAGGGGAATTTATATTGTATGCATCGATTATATATTATCTTGTAAGATAACAGCATGGACATTGTAATGGCCCAATCTCCTAATGAAAATAAAATACAAAATTTACCCAATGTATATCAACTCAACTAACCATTGATTTCTAACATAGGGACTTCAATAAAAATTACTTAACTCATAGGAGCAGTGAGAGGTGAGGAACTTACTTGCGGTGAAGAAACCCAATGTACTTGAATATGGTGACTTTTAAACATAGTGATTCCTCGATCAATGATCTGACAAATAGCAACAAAAAGTGGGGGACAACTCTCCACCCAGCCGTAGACCTTACTACTATATTACTTTAACACTAGGTCACCCTTAAGCCATCGATCAAATACTATGCCAACTCTTCTTGGCCCTGTCCTCAAATTTCCCAAGCAAGATGAGATTCCCTTTTCTCTTTCTTCTCTGTCCTAATATAGAATCCATCCATGATAAATAACTGTTACTTATTAGGTTTTTTCCATCAATTATCGTTACTTATTTTACCCTTTTCTTTATTACCCAAATATTTATTTTTAAGTACTTATTATGATCCCTTTTTGATAATTAATATACTTCTTTATTATTATGATTTATTTATTTATTTAATAATAACATGGGGCATGACATATTCCCTCCCTTCAAGGAACTCCATCCTGAAGTTAACATTGATTATGTTTCTTATAGGTTTTTAATTATCTCCACATATCTTCCAGCACACCCTCTGTTAGCTCCTCATATCTTCCACCACACCCTCTGTTAGATCCTCCTATATTCCACAACACCCTCTCATGAACTAGTATAAGGCCATTGGCTATAGCATGCATCGAAAGCTCCTAGGAAGTGCAAGCAATACTTAAGTAGTTCTTTCCAACTTTCAGAACCAGGATTGAAGCCTCTTGATCTATTAGGGCTCTAAGGCACCAAACCAAGGCATCGAGGTCTATAAGGACTCTAAGGAATCATACCTCATATTGGTCTATCAGGGATCCAAGGCACCAGGCCATGGGTATCTAGGTCTATCAAGGCTCTAAGACACTAGAGCTCATATTGGTATATTAAGGCTCTAAGTCACCAAACCAGGGAATCTAAGTCTATTAGGGATTTAAGGCACCAAACTGAGGCATCTCAAAAGGATGAACCAAAACTCCCTCCTTATACTTTGTTGAGTACACAACCCTAGGCATCGAAGTTCAATTCCACAACTCCATTAGTGAGTAACACTCTAATCGTTCTTTAGACTTTGACATCACAACTCCAATACAAGGAATAAGAGTTACTAGAATAAGTAGCTTATTGATGTTGGAAATGTAATCTGTTTACGGTTACTCGAACAAGGAATATGAAATGGCACAAGACGTAACCATTGTAGGGAGTCCAAGAGACGTCTTGGAATACAAATCCAAGGGTTACATTAATGTAGTTATACTTGTATCATATTGATGAATGATAATCACTCTCACACCTATCTATTTCTGTACTCTCCAACAGTGGTATTAGAGCACCTTAGTTCTTAGGCCTCATTTAGTCTATGGTAGTTATCCATAGCTAAGCATTTCCCTTCCTCTCAAGTGAAATGCATTTGGCCTCTGCCTTCCAATATGTGCGTCCATCTGTTTTCTTCCAATATTTCTACAAATTTGTCATGGGTGCACATTCTCTGACCTCTATCTGCTAGTGCCTACTAGTCTACTCATATGTATGCATTCCTCATCCTTATTCTCGCTTATTTAGGTGTTTGGGTTTGGAGTGTTTCTCTCCTCCGCTCAGTCCCATTTATCTTCACTCATGATTTTTTATGTCTAAGAGAAACCCTAATTCACATTCTCTCTATTCTTCACCCTCAACATGCCCCTCGACCTCGACTACTCATTCATTTTTTGCAGCAACTATTCATTCATGTGACTATCCAACATCCATAACTTTACCTCGTGTGACTTAATTACGTCGTACAACCTCTTTACTTGGTGGAAATAATTTTGTGGTTTGATTACCATACTTGTGAAAGATAAAGGTAAATCCCCCAATTTCAGTTCAGGAAGGTTGGGAATATAAATGCTCACACTCTCTGGCGTTTTCCTCGAATCCCATGTTTCTCCATTGTAGAAGTGATGATAGACAGCAAAAATTGTAGTGCACTACGTCTAGAACATAGAGTGAGGAATATTCATCTTCTTTGCAACCTGTCAAACCCATGGAAGAAATGGATTATAAATTATACAACATACTGAAGGATCATTCTCATTGGTATCCAATCGCTCGATCAACTACTCTAATGTCGAGCTATCAAAGTTGTTGTTCATATGATTGGAAACAAAGTTGCTAATGCTTGAGTCAAGGGTTTGGTCTTGAGGAAGGTTGTTTGGAATGAAATTGAACTATATGGGGAGCTTAAGCCATTGCAAGAACTCCTTGGCTTGTATTACTTTGTGATAATTGTAGTTGAAATTAACGAAGGTGACAAGCAATCTTATGGAGGCAATGTTTTTGGTAATATCGCATTAATACATTCCTTATTGGTGGAGGAAGGTCGAATTTTTTTTGTTTTGTTTGCATATCAGTGGTTGAATTTAATTGGCATCGTTGGTGTCTCCACACAGCAAAATTCTTTGGTTCTCTTAGCACACCTGACAAAGGTTATCATAGAAGAGTTTCTCTTTGACATGAATTGAAGTTGAGTTTCATTGAATTCTATCAATCTGCATGCATCTTTGATCCTGGTCCGAAGGAAAACCTTGAGAAAGGGAAATATTTAATATCATTAGATCGATCATTACTCTTACATTGGTAGCGAAACCTCTATAAGATTGAATTTTCAGTAGTAGAATCCCATTGATGATAAAATAATAAACAAACAACTGAAGATTTGTCACAATCTCGAGAAGTAGGGTTTGTGAAATCATGTTTTCTTATGATAGTTAATGTTTCACTGAGTTGAGTTTTTATATGTGAATAAGCACTCAGCATTGGAACATGATCTAAAGGAATAACTAAGCTTGAAATGAAGGACGATGGTGGCAGCTGTATTTTTCATATGTGTATTTTTCTTGTAAATAGGTGCATTTTCAGTAGAATCTGACACCCTTCATTTGTTGAGTTTTCATTGTAAAGTTTGGGTGGAGTTGCAAGAAACCTGTGACTCTAAATGTGTCTTTAAATGGCTCGAGTTGAGGTATTATTAGATTTACTAAGCACTCTAATATTGTATTCAGTGGACAATATAGTCACCATTGACAAAACCACTTTGCAGTCTATTGTAACATGCTTGCAAGTTTCGCAAGCCAAATCAACATTGTTGAAAACTCAAACTTGAATGCTTCACGATGCACTTGAGTGAAAGAATCTTCGACAACATTCTGAACTAGTCCTTGTTTAGAACCCTCTTTTATAATATGATGAAGATGATGATTCATATTCATACCAACAACCAACGCAAGAGCAACTCAATGATAAAGATTTAGATATGAATGCACATGAATATCGCCTTCCTCTTTCCAAGCCAATCATCAGACCTTGGGAAGAAATAAAAAAAAATAAGCACAAAATTGGTATCAGATATGAAAAGGATGTCACCTTTCATATTCTTGATTACACCAATACAATCTAGTTCCAGAGTGATAGATTGCTTCAAGACGGCTCATATTCACCTACTCCAGTTCAAGAGAAGATTCTGAAATGCCAATATTGTCAGCGAGTTGGCCATGTGGAAGATCATTGCTTCGATATGCATCCTTGTGATCATTATGGAAAGTACAATCATCCTTCTAACAGATGTTCTAACAGCAACAAAACTGCAAGACTAAAAAACCACTATGGGCGGATGACTTCTTGGAAATGAACATCAATAGCCAATAAGATATCTCATTCATACCGAATAATTTTAACTCAAGTATTGACACATATTGCAATGAATAAATTTTCATCTTCTCACCTTGTCTCGGATAGGGGGGAACAACATCAACAATTAGCAGCTAGGATTCAAGTTTCAAACTCTTATCAATCGAGTAGTAACAAGTGAGCATGAAAATTGAGCGTGATTCAGTTTGTGGTCACCCAAAACCACCATATTTGTTTGTGGCTTTCCTTAAACCACCATTCAGTAGAAGACTTACAGCTTCTGCTAGACAATGGTTCGTGGTTTTCCTTAAACCTCCACTTGGTAGAAGACTTTCAACTTCTCCTGTAGAAAATTTTATGGTCATCTTTAAACGAACATTCGAGAGCACTTCTAATTACCAAAAGACATTAGCTTCAGCTTCTAGCTAACTTAGGAAATGTTCTGGGAATGATTGAGCTTAGAACCAAGTTCCAAATTTTATGTTCATCCTTAAACTACCATTGGTTTGTAGTATTCCTTAAACCACCATCACCATTTAGTAGAATACACTAGCTTATGTTGTCAATTTGGTTTGTCTTCATCCCAAAACCACCAAATTCAGAGAGCACATTCAACCAATTGGTATTTGCACACTTATATATTTTAGCTTCCCACTTCCAAACTTTAGCTTTCTTCTTGAACTCATATACACCCCTTCGGAGTAAGGAGGGGAATGTTGGAAACATAATCTGTTTAGGGTTACTCGAAGAAGGAATATGAAATGTCACAAGATTTAACCATTGTATGGATTCCAAGAGACCTCTTGGAATACATATCCAAGGGTCACATCATTGTACTTATACGTGTATCATACTAATGAATAATAAGAAATCTCATGCATATCTATTTTCATACTATCCAATAATTGAGATGTTTGTAGCCCATAAGATATTACTTGTAAATATTCTTCTTCTTAGTTATGGGCTCCCATGAGATCATCAAATAAATCACTCCCCTCGGCCACTGGTATATTTCCTGACAATCACCACCTCACAACATGCAACCAGTGCATTAGTTATAATCATAATATCATCATCTTATAGAAAGCATACACATGTTAACTCTCACATGTCATCATGTAATCACCACATGCCTATGAATGTCATCATACAACATCTTAGTATAAGATATGTCCATGATATTACATGATGGTATCGCATTAGGAGATGTTATCATAAGAAATATAACCTCAACAACTCTTCATTAAAGACATAGTATTTCATCAACAAAATTAAATGGAATCACATAACATTGTATGTAAATGCCATAGGCTCTTAAGATATCATAACGTCATGAACACATAACATCATAAAATCAACAAAATCAAGCCACTAGCTTGCATGGTTATATATACCAAGAATAATAGTTATCACATCTACTGCAAGAATTATCAAAACATCCATCTAGCACATGGATCTACTTAGTTAAGTTTTTCATCCCAAACTAACTCAATAAGGATCATTAGTACTACAAGCAGCATGTGATGATCCTGATACCAATTGTTTCCTGGTTATCATTTCCTCTTCTTTCAACAAGAAGGTTGGCATATTATAAAATCTGTATAGTCACCCTATCATATGCCAAGTTTCACATTCAATACATTTCATATTTCCTTCAGAACGTGAGCATTTAATTAGTTTATGTTTTGAGGCATAGAGTCACTTAATCATGCAAAGACTCATCCTAGCAAGTTTCACCATTCAAACAGTCACATGCAAATGAAATCCAACCCTTTACCATTACGTACATAAGCCAAAATGTCAAGCAAAAATGATAAAATTTTGTTCAATAACTATTGGCACATATGCAACCAATTCTCTAGAAAAATTTCAAGTAGCACATGGATCTACTTAGTTAAGTATTTCATCCCAAGATAACTCAATAAGGATCATTATTACTACGAGCACCATGTGATCATCTAGATACCAATTGTTTCTTGGTTATCATTTCCTCTTTTTTCAACAAGAAGGTTGGCATATTACAAAATCTGAATAGTCACCCTATCATATGCCAAGTTTCCCATTCAATCCATTTCATATTTCCTTGATCACGTGAGAATTTAATTAGTTTATGTGTTGAGGCATAAAGTCATGTAATCATGCAAAGACTCCTCCTAGCAAGTTTCACCATTCAAACAGTCACATGCAAATGAAATCCAACCCTTTACCATTACGTACATAAGCCAAAATGTCAAGTGAAAATGATAATATTTTGTTCAATAACTATTGGCACATATGCAACCAATTCTCTAGAAAAAAAATCGAGTAGCAAGATGGAAACAAGGAACTTCTTCCTTTGAAAACAAAATCATTTATTCAATCTCTTTTCTTCCCCTCTTCAAGATGAGACATACTCGAAGTAAGACAACCTAGTAACCACTAATTACTACAACTCAACAATCACTCGAATCCATCTTATGTATTCTCAACAATCCATGGGTTTATATCGATAAAATTAGTTATGAAATATCATTTCAACCTTCATCTTTCTATGATGCTCATAAACAAACCAAGAGACAGGGATATGTTCTAAAATGGAATCATAAATACGTTGGATTGAAATTTAGGATAAAAAAGACAAAATTCCACCAATTTCCCTCTAAATTCACCATAATAACCACATTTATCATACTAGAATAATACACCCTACAAATGATACTAAAAATCCTTATTTCTATACAATACACACACATAATTGCATTTAAATCAAGCATGGAGAATAATATAAACTTCCATAGAAATGCCATTATATAATGCACAGCATTAAAACATAACAACATAGCATTTAACATCATCACAAAGAATATAGTACTTATCTTTTAAAATTTCACCTACTGGTTGCAAACCTCGAACGTTCCTCCCAGCTCTGAATCTCTCAATAGCATGTCACCCCCAAGCTAGGGCTATGACTCCTCTAGGGAAATGACTTGCCTAAAGCTAGCTATGGTCTCCAAAACAATGAATGTGTTGTCTAGCCAAGGTACCAAACTCCAGCAGCAATTCCAAAATATAGTCTCTAATTCCTCATCATCGTGCACAATCCAAGGAAGTGTACCCCCTTCTCCACACCATCGTCCCTCGAGCTATCCCACTTCCCTTTGAGGGCTCCAGCACAGGCCGACCAGGAAGTCTCAGAGCACTATGGCTCCAAGAACTCCAGCTGCACTCAAGAGTCTCTAAGTACCCTCTAGGCTTCACACCTTGGGAAGCCACCCAAGAAATTCTCACTCTAGAGATCCTACCTTCTTCAAGGTGACCCAACCATAATTTTGCATTTAATTTCCCAATACAATTCTCGTATAATTCCATGGATTCACAGTAAAAACAAGGTTACAGAGATTTCCTAGCTCACCTTCCACATACCCAACAAGAATGCAAGGTAACCATGATAATTCCAATGGTTGGAATGGTTCAATTTCCATTAGGAACCAGGATTAAGTATACATGGACCTCACTCAACACTTGGCACCCATGCAACTCCTTTCACCCCTTTGTAAACTTAGGATAAAGACAAAATTTAGTAAACCAAAAAACAGTATGGAGGAAAATTGAACCATATAATTTTATTTATGGTGATTATCTACACAAAATATATCTGAATGTCTATACCAACAGCCATAATAGATTTTTCATAATGGTAATATTTTCCTTGGAGTCTCATGTTCCCACAATGTGAGGTTATTTTAAAAAATTATGATGCACTATCTTCCAACTCCTTTGGCAATGATTTCAAGATGTGTCCAAAACATGTGTAAATAAATATCAGAGTGCTCATAAAAGTCACCATACAATTTTATTCATACACTATGCCTACTAGAACTTTTGTGATTATTATTAGCCTAAGTTAAAAACATACTAACATGTCATAAAATGTCATCATCAAGAACTCTTAAAGATTCTAAAAGACACTTTGCAATGTTCTTTCCAAAACATTAATCTTCCTAGATTTCTCATCATACCTCTACAAAATAGTTGTATGAAAGAGGGAAACCTCATCCTCCAACTGGATATGGGTCTTCACCAACTGATCCTTCAATCTTCCATTTACCATCTACAATCGAGCAACAACAATTTGCAATATTCACTTATTTAGTCATGAGATTCCTGCAAGGAAACAACCTTCTTGCAATTTCTGCAAAATCAAGGCTTCATCTTTGTCAAAGGCACCCATATTTAATACGATTAAATATGATCATAGTTGATTCGCAACTAAGTCAACTATCCTATTTGTTTACTAGTCAATATAAACTTCAGATTCAATATACTAGTGAACAAAAAAAAATCAAGGTGATCCAGAGTTGATCATTATATTATTTTACATCTATCTCGATGCTTTCTGTGTGAAAAAATTGGAGAAATCAACTTGTAGATCCATTTTAGCGACTCGTCCAAATTTGGAAATTTGGGTCCAAAAAATCGTCTAAAATATTCCAAATCCATTTTGAGGCATCAAACGACGCCTTTTTATGGTCCAAACCTTACTATGGAGCCACCATTTATATTCTACACACCGAGACCTTTCCAACGGTGCAAAAATCACTTCAATCGAAGTTTGTAGGTGAAAGTTATGCCTCCCGCAAGTTGACCTATCGTACTTGTCACCATGGTGCGAGTGGATGCCACGCCAACCCCCATTATTTTAATGTGTTTAGGTAGCGATGTAGTGGATTTTATAAGAACATTCTATAAGTTCCAAACGTAATCACTAATTGAGGGTTGAGGAAGTCAAAACCTACCCCTAGATGTCTATTGGGATATGTTAAATACCAGGCCACTAGGAGGAGAAGGGGTTCCATTCTATGTTAATGTATTTTTTTCTATAGCAGAGCAGAACAACTAGGAGTGGGAAATTAGAATGAATAACAAACAGGGTTAATGTTTTGTAGCATTGTAACAATCCACATGTCTCAAGTAAATCCATGGTGAGTGCCTTCTCCTTTGTACTTACATTATTTCCATACCATAGAAAAGAGAGTGGAGCAACCTCACCTTCTAGCCAGGTTTTATCCCGTAAGGGTTTCCTAGAGAAAATATTTTTGTTATTTTGTGGATGGTGTGTGATTTTATTTTACTTTTCTTTATTTTTTGCATTTTATCTATTTCATGCATAAGCAGAAAATCGGTAACTAAATATTCTAGAACCTAAAGGAATTTAACCTTCATAGTGTAGATTTTAGTTTTATTTATCATATCTATTGTGACAAACTATTCTAGTGCAAGGAATACCCACAAAAATTTATATATCATATTGGTATCAAAGCAGGTTTTCTTTGGGTATTTGTGGAAAGTTTCAAGATTCAGGAATCAACTTAAAGAAAAGTCATAGAAACCCTAGCCATGGAAAATGAGTCTATTCATAACAACCCTCGAGATCCGGCAGAAGAGATATTCTCAAGAATAGAAGATAAATTCGTTGACATATCTCGCAATATGTCCCTCCTCATGGTGTCTCTATCAAGAAAGCTCAGATTCTTCCAAGAAGTTGGAGGCTCAAACTCAGAGATCGAATTAGATGGGAAATCGGGATATAATGAAGACCCAAAAAAGGAGTCGCTGAAAGAAACCGAAAAAGAGAAGTCGAGTTCCAGTGCCATAAACCCTCCATAGTCCCTATTCACGATAGAAGTTAAAGTGGGCATAAAACCATACTAAGGTGAGATCGATGCAGTAAAACTGAATCATTGGTTGCAACAACTAGAAGTTTATTTTAGCGCTCACCATATAGATGAAGAGAAAAACATTTCATTTTCTATATTGAAGTTAGAGGGCCATGCTTTAACCTGGTGGGAAATCCATACAGAAACAATTAGGTTGGAGGGTGATCTACCATTAACTAGGTGGGAGGACTTCAAAACCCTCATCAAGTCCCAATTCTACCTTATCGGCTAATGAATTTGGTGGCACTACTTCAAGCAAAGATAGGGGCAAAGTGTACATGAGTAGACCACTGAGTTCAGAAAGATGGCCATCATGTTAGGTATCTCTCCCAAGAACACAGATGCACTCATTTGAGGGGTTTACACAACCATATATGAAAGTAGGTGATGCTCTTCAAGCCAAGGACAATGGATGAGGCATGTGTACAAGAATAGTATATGGAAAACATAGGCCACAAGAAAGGAACCTTCTAGCCACATATTAGAGAAATCAGGTTGAAATTAGATCTAATGTGGATGAAAATATTGTTTGCACATATATGCAGAAGGAGGTGAATTTGAGTAGCCTTCATCACTAGGAATACCAAACTCTTCCACATCAAGATTCAAGTCAGGAAGACCAAGATAGATGCCATGTTTGACTCAATTGCAAAGGCTAATATCATAGCAGTGGATCTAGTCGGCAAGCTTGGATTGGAGGTTCACAATCATCCTAGACCCTATCCATTGGGTTGGGTAAACAAGGATGTAGAGATCAAGGTAACAAAGTACTGAAAGATTAAATTTGTTGTAATTGTTTATTTTATAGATGAAGTAGAATTGGATGTAGTACCACTAGATGTATGCAAAGTAGTTTTTGAAGCCCCTACATGTATATGAGATATGACATCGGCATGCAGAAATCCAACCAATATTTCCTCATCAAGGATGGGAAATCATTCATCATCAACGTGCACAAAGGAAAATCAAAAATTTCACTGGTAAGTGTCATTCAAGATAAGAAATTGATCACTTCTAGAAAGAAATATGTTTTACTTTTCCTAAGGGAAAATCACTCTAGTGAAGTGTCATTAAAAGTCAATATATATCTAGAAGGGTGTACTAAGGAGTAGAAACATGAATTGGAGGAGTTGCTAAATACATACATGGGAGTGTTCCACAAGCCTAAAGGGATACCACCTAAGAGGGAAGTGGAGCATGAAATCCCATTATTACTAAACTCCCACTTTCCAAATATTGGGTTGTATAGATAGTTGGTTCTGGAAGTAAATGAATTAGAGAATTAGTAGCAGTAGTTGTTGGATTAGGGTGTGATTCGACCAAGTACCTCACCTTGTGGTTCACCCATAATAATTGTGCCCGAGAAGAATGGCACTTGGATAATGTATATTGATTACATGCATCGAATAATATTTCACTAAAGAATCGGTACCCTCTGTCCTGGATCAATGATATGTTGGACCAGCTGCAACATGCCAATTACTTCACTAAGTTGGATTTGAAATTAGGATATCACTAGGTATGAGTCAAAGAAGAAGATACATGGAATATTTCCTATAAGAAAAGGTAAGCTTTGCATGAGTGGTTGGTTATGTCATTTGGTTTATGCAATGCACTGCATACATTTATGAGACCAATGAATGATGTTTTACGCCCTTATCTAGATTCATTTGTTATTTTCTATTTGAATGATATAATAGTTTATAGTGCTACCTGGGAGGAGCACATCTCACATATTATGGAGGTGTTAGAGACCCTGAAGAAGCACCAGTTGTTGGCCAATCTCAAGAAATGTGAGTTTGTTCAGCAATATTTAGTGTATTTGGGGTATGTGATCAGTGGAGGCAAGCTCAAGATAGATCTCGCTAAGATGGATGCCATCCTGAAATGGACAAGTCCTACAAATTGAACAGAAGTTAGGAGATTTGTTGGGGAAACGCAACACTTTCATAATTGCATAGCTTCATTTTCAGTAGTAGTTGCACCACTCCACGCAATAATAGCGGGTAGTAAGAGTTTCCAGTGGGGGAAGAATCAACAAAAGGCCTTTGATGAGATGAAAATAAAGATTAGTCAAGAACTATTGCTCGTTATACCAAACTTACATAAGCCCTTCAAAGTGGAGACATATGCAAGTGGGTATTCCATGGGAGCAGTCTTGATGTAGGGAGGAAGGCATGTCTGCTATCATTCCGAAGTATTTCATGGGGCGGTCCTCAACTACCCTACCTAAAAAAAAGATCTTTACACCTTGGTACAAGTTGTCAAAAAGTGGAAGAACTATTTGATGGTCAAGGAGACCATCATCGACACAGATCACCAACCTCTCTAGTATTGGCAAGCCCAAAGTAAGTTACAACAAACTAGTCACTATAGGTGCAAAGGGTTCTTATAAAAAAATTATTTGGTCATAAATTATAAGAAGGGTAGCACAAACAAGTTGGCATACATGCTTTCACAACCACCCTCAACCAAGATTACATATTTGGGAACTCTAATGCACATGGATCCTTTTACCCATGATGCATACAAAGAGGCATACATAAAATATGAGGAAATTCAAGGAGGTGTTTCAACAGCTACATGGCCAAATTCGTATAGAAGAAGGTGATAGAAAGGTTGACTATCATTTCCAAAATGGTATACTCTACAACATCGACAAGATTTGTGTTCCTAAAGGTAAACGATTGCATATTTTTAGAGAGGCTTATACCTCCAAGGTCGTATGACATTTTGGTGTTGGGGAGATAGTTTCCAACTTACAGAGGTATGTGTACTCGCCCAAAATGCAAGAAGATGTAGCACGATGTATTAGAGGATGTAAAAAAAATTGTAGTAGTAAGCCCAATAACAAGAAGCAAGGTCTATACCATCCCTTACATGTACCCACTCAACCATGGGAAAGTATTTCGATGGATTTTGTGGGAGGTTTACCAACAACCAAAAAGGGACATGACTATTTATTTGTGGTAGTTGACAAGGTCAACAAAATGTGCATTCGCATGCCTTATAAAAAGACCATCAAGGGATAGGAAGCATCAAACTTGTTTTTTGAATACATCTGGGTGCACTTTGGGATACCAAGGAGCATCATCTCAAATAGGGACACTAGATTTCTCAGCTCCTTCCAGACTATAATGTGGGAGAAGATGGACACTAAGCTCAAGAGGTCTACATCATTCCATCCATTGAAAAATGGGCAGATAGAAGTAGTGAACATTACTTTGGTGCATCTTTTGAGGGGTTACAATCAGAAACATCTAAATACCTAGGATGAAAATATGATCTATATACAACACTCTTATAACAAAGAAGTCCACACTTCTACTAGTAAATCACCTTTTGAAACTTGCTTTGGATATTTTCCACCTTCACCCTTAGATGTTGTATATGGATAACAAGGAGGAGTGAGTGAGGACCTCACAGGAGATGCATTAAGAGAAGAAAAAATTGTTGAGAAGATCAAGTAGATCCATTTGCAAGTACATGAGACAATGAATAAGTCACAAGAAAACCACAATGCTAGACATGACCAACACATAACATAGAGAACGTTTAGAGTGGGAGACAGAGTATGGTTACAATTGAATAAGGAAATATTGCACAGTCCTGATAAGAAGATAAAGGCTCTGCGATATAGTCCTTTTGAGGTATTGGAAAAGGTGGGAGATAATGCATACAGACCCTGTCTACCCCCATATATGCACATTTAATCAATAATGAATGTTGCGAATCTCAAACTCTATGAGCCCTCCATGTTGGATCAGGAGGAGGAGTGGGTCGTACCTTCTATAGAGGATTTATCACCACATGCCTAGACATAGTTGGTAGAGGATAGAGTTTTGTAGAAGCAATATAGAACTACAATACAAGGGCAATATGACCTTTGGCAGGTTGGGTTGAAAGGACATCTTCCAGGAAAAGCAAAGTGGTACTCGAGGTAGAAGGTAGAGGAAAAATGTCCTCACCTCATTCAGTAAATATTTTGGGTAGGTATGATCCATATTAGATCATTATATTATTTTCCATGTATCTCAATGTTTTATGGGTGAAAAAAATGGAGGAATCAACTTGGAGAGCCATTTTAGCGACTGGTCTAAATTTGGAAATTTGGGTGCAAAAAATTGTCTAAAATATTCTAGATCCATTTTGAGGCATTAAACGACACTTTTTTATGGTCTAAACCCTACCATATATCCATCGTCTATATTATACACACTAATACCTTTCCAACGATGCAAAACTCACCTCAATCATAGTTCATATGTGAAATTTATGCCTCTCGCAAGTTGACCTACCATATTGATCACCATGGTGCGAGTGGATGTCACGTCAACCCCCATTACTTAAATGTGTGGGGATAGCCACATAGTGTATTTTCTAAGAACATTCTAGAAGGTCCAAACTCTATCACTAATTGAGGATTGAGGAAGTCAAAACCTACCCCTAGATGGCTATCAGGGTATGTTAAATACCAAGCCACTAGGAGGATAAAGGGTTCCATTATATGTTATTGTATTTTGTTCCATAGCAGAGAAGAACAAATGGGAGTGGAAAATTAGAGAGCATAAAAAAGGGGGTTAATTTATGTAGCATCTTAACAGGCCATAGGTCTCAAGTAACTCCATAGTGAGTGCCTTCTCCTTTGTACTTGCATTATTTCCATACCAAAAAAAAAGAGAGCAGAGCAGCCTCACCTTCTAGCTAGGTTTTCTCCTGCAAGGGTTTCCTAGAGAAAATCTTTGTGTTATTTTATGGATGGTGTGTGATTTTATTTTTTTTAAGTAACAGATCTATTATAATAAATGAAAACAGAAATATTACAGAGAATAGTAGTGGAACAACACAATAGATGAAACCACAACACCAAAATAATACCTTTATTGATAGGAAACAATGTTCACTTGCCTCTTCGAGGGGGAAACCTCCAGCAGATCAACGCTCTATTACAATAATTCTCAAGAAAAACTATCCATTACCTCTTATGATTATTTATACTAATTCTATCTTCTAAGGAAACTTCTAGAGGAAGATATTTCTAGAAGCGGAAGCTTCTATTAGGTCTTCTTACATTGACTTATTCTCCTTTATTTAATAAGCCTTATTAACTAATGTTGGTCTTTATTGCATAGAAAACATATCATACTAACTAATGATACACGAAAAGGGGTTAGGATCGGATCCTAACATGCCCTCCCCCTTCAAAAGTGGCCTTGTCCTCAAGGATGAAGATGCGGAAATTGTTGGAGTATGGTCGATGGTTCCCAAGTCGCATCCTCTAGAGATGTGTCCTTCCACTTGATAAGCACTTCATTGATATTTCTTCCATGCAACCGATGTTCCCGTTCATTAAGTACTACTTTTGGTTGGATCCAAAGGGATCCTTCTTCATCTAATTCAGGAAGGATGCTTTGGACCCTACAATTATGTCCCACCACTTTCTTCAAACAGGAAACATGGAACACTAGATGGATTTTGGAGGTAGTTTCCAATTTGTAGGCCACTGAACCAATACACTTGATGATATGATAGGGGCCATAAAATTTGGGTGCCAACTTGTGATGTCCCTAGGCTTTGAGAGATGTTTGTTTGTAAGGTTGGAGTCTAAGAAACACCTAATCACCTTCCTAAAAAATCCTTTCTGAATGATGTTGGTCCGCCTGTTGCTTCGTGTGATTTTGATCCATGTGGAGGTTATCCTTGAAATCTGCGAGGGTGGTTGTTCGAACTTGCAACATTGTACTAATATATTGAACCTTTGATGTGCTTAGAAGATAGGTAGTAATTGTAGGTGGTCATTGGACATACATCACTTCATATAGGGTCATTTTAGTGGGTGTATGATATGAAGTATTATACCACCATTCTGCCAAGGGAATCCATTATACCCACTTGTGTTGTTTGTCAGAAGCAAAACATCGCAAGTAGGTTTCCAAACAATTTTTGACCACTTATGTTTGACCATCTGATTGGGGGTGATATGCGGTGCTCATGTTCAATTGGTTGCCCTGCAATTTAAATAACTCTTTCCAAAATGTGTTGGTGAAAGTCGGGTCATGATCAGACACAATAGAGGTGGGAATGCCATGCAACTTGAAAATATAATCAAGGGAAACTTGTGATACCAGTTTCGGTGTGAAAGGGTGGGGCAATGCACAAAATGAGCATACTTGAGGAGGTGATCAACCACCACCATGATGAATCACTTGTTCCAATGTTTGGGGAGGCCCACTATAAAGTCCATGGAGATGTTCGACCACATAGATGTTGTAATGGGTAGGGGTTGTAGATCTCATGGAGACTTGATGGTTTCACATTTATTGCATTGGCACACCTCACATTCAATGACAAAATGAAGGATTCCCTTCTTCATGCCTTCCCAAAAACAAGAACGATGGGCACGAGCATAGGTATTTTTGAAGCTAGAGTGACCCACAATAGTATATGAGTGTAACTCATTTAAGAGCCTTGGATTGAATGTTGAATACAGCGATAGAACCAGGCGATCCTTATACCTGATAATATTTTCTTTCCAAGTGTAGTTGAGGGGAGAATGCTGGTAAAAGACGGATCATCGACGCAGACCCCACTGCTATTGTCACGACTGCAACAATTCAACCAGAAGAACCAACAGATCTAGAAGAGGGGGAGCACCTTTTTCATTCACAGATGTGGGTGAAGGGGACCCCGCTGCATTTTATTGTTGATAGCGGAAGCCAGAAGAACCTCATCTCAGCAGAGGTCGTCAAAAAGTTGGGATTGTCAACAACACCACACCCGCAACCATACAGCATTGGGTGGATTCGCCA
>JASDQU010209588.1:0-11248 GCA_032191745.1 Picea mariana
GGAGGCACCAACCTGAAGGAAGCTCCAACTCCCTAATTTAGCAGCACCGACTGGAAGAAGGCACTAACCCCCTTTCTTTACCAGCTCCAACTAGAAGGAAGCACCCACTCCCTAAAATACAGGTACCAACCCGCTAAATGAAGACACCAATCTTCCCGAGTACCACCCTACCACCATGAAATCAATCTGCTTCCAATTAAATTTCCTTGCACCACCCAAACACCATGAGATGTTCCTCTTTCATTATTTTTTCTACTCTTCTCACCTTCATTTCCACAAACTCATATTCTTCGTTACATCTCTTCACACTTCTGCACCACAAAACTTTACAATATCATGGATATTTATATAAAATATACACCCAAATATTTGTCCATGTATCCAAAGAATACAGGATCGGCTCTAGATCTCCACAAAACTAGGTTGCACCAGACTGTCCAAAACCCCTTCTTTTTTGTGCTTGATTTGTTCAAGAATGATCTTAGCGTACAACTATCGTCTGATATGTTACAAGATTCAATCTGATCCATCAATTTTCTTCATTGTCGCACAATACACCCTCAGCGGTCAACAGTGGTACAATCTATCCTTGATTTGATCTCGGCCATTGATCTTCTTAACTTTCATAAAGAATATACTATGCAGTCATGATGTGCAACTGTCAAATATTCTTCTTGAATCAATCATGGTCATCTATTTGTTTTCTACCCATCAAAATACGCAATGCAACCACAATGCACAGCAGTCGTCCGATTAATCTTAGAATTGATCTTGACCATCGATTTTGTCTTCTTCCAATATTTAGAAAAATTGTATAAGTCTCACCGAGGGTTCATGGATATAAGCCACATTTATTAACCTCTCCACGACCTCCAAAATGCACCCTCAAGTTCCATCGAACTCATCTTGCACCCACACTTAGACACGTTTCCAAACATTTCACTATGGGTATTTTGGACCTTTCAATCTGTGACAGATGGCAATTTTTTGGGTCGTCAGAGCTCTGACACATGGCTACCTCTTGGGTCATCAGATATCTCTCCTTCTTGGTTTTCTGATCTATGACATGTGGCAACCTCCTGGGTCATCGGATCTCTCACCCTGTGGGCCTTCCAATCTCTAATTCTTCGTACTTAGTCATTTATTAGTCATTTCTTCATACTTAGCCAGTTCTTCAAGATCCTACTGTGGGTCCGTGGGTTTGCTCTTATTCTTCTCATCTTCCCAATATTTTGTCATTCTCACTATCTCTGTGAAGTCTTGATACTTAGTAAATTTTATATTCTTCATGGAACAGCGGGTCTACAGGCATGCCTCACTTCTCTAATTGTAATCACAAGTTCGTCCGTTTGTTTTTGGTACTTAGCTGTTTTTTTTGTTTTAAGATTTTATGTTCCATACTTAGTATTTAAAGTTCAACCATGCAAGTGGAGTTTGTTGCACTACTTTGAACAATTATCTCTTGTTCGTTCATTCGTTCGCCATCCTACACATAGTCATATTTCAAGATTTCACCATAAGTCACGGGACTATATCATTTCCTTGATTCTTGTGGCTTTGTCCATCCATCCTTCCACCATCCTATACTTAATCATCTTCTCATATTCTTCACAGAATGATGGGTCCGCAAGATTGCTCTTGTTCTTTACATACCTCTGATTCTCCGCTGCTCCACGATATCTTGATACTTAGCCGATTTTTGAGATATCTCTTGTGTTGATATGGCATGTGGGCATCTTCTTATGTACTAGATGATATGCATCGACACATGTCCTGACATGTGGCACCATACATGACATTTGTAGAGTTACATGTTATATCACTGACGTGGACTCCTTCTAATGTGGCATTCATCTAACTGAACATGTGTTGTTGACGTGGCTTAGTTGGCCCACCAAGTGTCGAACCTCAATATTTAGTCTTAATCATTGATTTCTGGAGATGAACAGTCAGGATTTAATCGCTTCACAAGTTAATATTTTATGTAAGGTTCCATAGCTCTTCTACTCACTTTCATTCAAACTAAGTGATAACGCATTTTCATTATAAACCTTTTGAACTATGTCATCCCAACAAATGTGGGATATATCAACTTCACCATTTATTAGATCTTTTGTAGATTGCTCTACAACAGAGTTCTTCACCTCCTCATCTTTGTACAGAATAAGCATCAAATGGTGACCATTATATTTTTTCAATCTACACTACCAGCTTCATTTATTCTTCTATGTCATATCTCTATTCTTTGATTTCTCGTGTAGAGACTAATCTGCATGCACGTAGGCTCATTGATGTTCGCAGTTCGCATTGGAAAGTTCATCTATTTTTATTCCTCGATTTCTTGCATAGTCATTTTTGTGTACAGAGACGTATCCATAATATTCACTCACAAAGGCTCATCGACACATGGATACATACTACAGATAGTCTCCTTGTGACATCAATGACAACCCATTTTCAAAAATATCCCCCTTTATCATTGATGGGAACACTTAGTTATCTCAGTCCTCCTCTGCTTCCTGCAAATATCCCCCTTTCTTTGTACTCTCCCCCTTTGGCATCAATGGCAAAGGGATATTCTTCCCTTCACAAAATGCTATGTATTCTTTGTTTTTGTAGTCAAACTACTTTTTTTGTTGTTACCCTTGAGAATTTTCCCCTCTCGCGTATTGTAGTGCCTCTTGGGCATATTTTCATGAGATCTTAGTGATTGGATGGCATAGACACTACCCCTAATTTCTATCTGAGATACTCGAAAGGTTCTCTAGGAAGAGGTTTATTAAATATATCGACAATCTATTCTTTTGTAATCACATAATCCAATTGAACAACTTGGTTGACAACCTGTTCTCTTAGAAAATGGTACTTGATAGATATATGTTTTGTTTTTTAATGCATGACCAGGTTCATTTATTGCACTGGTGTTATCACGTAATATGGGAATTAGTTTCCTATATTCAACTTGAATATCTTGTAATGTCTACTTCATCCAAAGGACTTGTGCGCAACAAGCGTCTGCTGCAATATATTCAGCTTTTGTGGTAGACAGAGAGATTGATGATTGATTTTTACTCAACTAGGAGACTAAGCAATTTCCTAAGAAGAATGCACTTCCACTTGTGCTTTTTTGGTCATCTATACAGTCTGACCAATCAGCATCGTTGTATGTTGTTAATGTAAATTCTTCACCTTTTGTATACCATAATTCGTAATCCAAAGTACCCTTCAAATATCTGAAAATTATCTTAACTTCCTGTACATGAGTTTCCTTTGGTCCAGATTGAAACCTTGCAACAACTCGAACTGCCTGCATGACACTTGGTCTTGAGGTTGTCACATGTAACAAGATGCTAATCATAGATCTTTACAATTTTTGGTCTGCTTCCATGGATTCATCATCTTTGCTTAACTTGCTTCCGGTAATCATGGGTATACTCATTAGCTTGTAGTCTTCCATTTTGAATTTCTTGAGCATCTCCTTGATGTATTTTGTCTAAGATATGAAGATACCTTTGCTATATTGAGAAATTTGTAGTCTTAAGAAAAATGATAATTCTCCAAGAATTGACATTTCAAAATCCTTATGCATTTCTTCAGCAAACCTTTTACTCAATTTGTCAGTGCTACGTTCAAAAATTATATCATTCACATAAAAAACAATAATTACCATGTCCTTATCTTCTAGTTTGATGTAGATGTTGTTGTTTGTAGTTCATATTTTAAATCCTTGTTGTTGTAGATGTTTGTCCAGTCTTGAGTACCAAGCTCTAGGAGATTTCTTTAACCCATAGAGAGATTTCTTGAGTTTACATACATAATCTCTATCCTCTAATAATTGGAAACTTCCAGGTTTCTCAGTGTATACTTATTCTTCTATATTTCCATTTAGGAATGCAGACTTGATGTCCATCTGATAAATTTTGAAATCTTTGTGGCAAGAAAATGCCAAAAACATTCCAATAGCCTCCATTCTTGCTACATGGTCAAATGTTTCTTTAAAGTCAATTCCCTCAATTTAAGAAAATCCTTTGCATACCAATCTTGCTTTGTTTCTTACTACCTATCCATTTTCATTTTGTTTATTCCCGACGACCCATTTATTTTCTATTACATTCTTATTCTTTGGTCTAGGAACTAGTTCCCAGGTTTGATTCTTTTCAATCTGGTCCAATTCTTCATTCATGGCACTATGTCTATGCTCGTTTTTTTTTTTTTTCAAATTTGTTAGGCTCTATTGTGGATAGTAGGGAAAAATGAACTTGCTAGGGAGAATTGTTTATTCTTCTCCTTGTCTGAGGTCCTACGCTTTTACTTCCAAGAATTTGACTTTCAGGGTGATTATTTTGTACATACCTTGAAGGTGTTATGGTGTCTCTTCTTTTTGTCTCATGTTCTTCATATTTTTTTTGGACCTCCGCTTGTGATTCTACCTCTTGTTGGTCTTCCTTTGTTTGTTCTTCTTTTTGTTCCTCTTCATGTTATCCTTCTTCCAAATATTCATCTTCTCTTCTGCATTTGGTTTCTTTTGAATTTTGATTTGATCGATGTGACCTTTCATCGTCTATTGTTACATTTGCACGAATTACTACCTTGTCTATCCTGAAATTGTAGCATCTATAGGCCTTATTGTCGAATGGGTATCCTAGAAAAATTCCTTCATCTATTCTGGAATCAAATTTTCCCAAATTTTCTTCATTTATTTTTATGTAACACTTGCTTCCAAATACTTTAAAGTAATTGAATGTTGTAGGTCTACTTTTCCATAACTCATATGGTGTTTTATCAATGTTTTATCTAAGTAATCCTTTGTTTAGGATATGAACAGTAGTATGTATCGCTTCTTTCCAAAAAATATCTGACACTTTGGAGTCATTCAACATGGTCCTAGCCATCTCTTGCATGTTTTTGTTTTTTCTCTCTACAATGCCATTCTTTTGTGGTTTTCTAGTTGTTGAGAATTGTCTTTTGATTCCATGCTTCTCACAAAAAAATTCAAAGTCATTTGAGGTAAACTCACCTCCATTGTCTAATCGTAAGCACTTGATTTTAAGATCAGTTTCATTTTCAACCATTTCCTTGAATACCTTAAATTTGTCAAATGCTTCTGATTTTTTCTTCAGAAAACCAACCAATGTCATTCTAGTATAATCATCAATGAATAATATAAAATAATTCTCACATTAAAAATTCTTGTTCTGGTTGGCCCACAAAGATCAGTATGAATTAACTGCAAGGGCTTTGAGGTTGAATGCTCGTTTGTCTTGAAAGTGACTCTGGTCTGATTTCCATGTTGGTAGTGCTTGCAAATAGGATTTGAGGGTTTTATAATTGGTGGAAAATCTCTTATAGCCTGCCTCTTGTTGTTTTTTACCAAATTATCAAAGTGAAGATGTCTCATTCTTCTATGACATATCTAGCTTTGATCGATCTATCCCATGCAACATTTCTCTCCTTTTATTTCATCCAAAATGTATATGTTGTTAGGATATCTACGAGTTGTAGAAAATAGTCTTCCCTATTTTTTCTTTCTTATTTAACATTTTTTAGAGTCAAAGGATAGAATATTTACTTGGTCACACATTTGACTAAAACTGAGAAGATTGTGCTTCATGTCTTCTATCAACAACACATTTTCTTCTTTGTCTTTCTCATTTCCAAGGTTGATTTTTCCTTTTCCAATTATTTTGGCAGAAACATCATTTCCAAAGGTGGCATTGCCTCATTTTTCCCTTTTAATAACTAAGAACATGCGTTGATCCCCTATCATGTGTTTGGAACATCCACTATCAACATACCATTGATTTGTTTTGCTTTGTGCATGTACGGCTAAGTTGTTTTCTTCCTTCTCTTGTTGATCTTATTTTCTTCTCCACATGCTTGTGTTTTCTTCCTTGTGTTTATCAAGGAAGCTTTCTTTCATGTTTTTCTTCCTGGGTTCCATTCTGCTTCTACATTCATGTGCTTTATGACCAAATTTGTTACACTTGTAAGATTCAACGTTGAAGTTCATCAGTGGAGAAAATGAGTTATAGTTTCTATCAGCAAACCCCTTAGATGCTATGTTTTTGTTGCTCACAAAATTGTTCTTAGGAATCTTATAACCATCTATGTTTCTCAAGTACTTGTCTCTTGCATTGGCCCTACGGTCAATGGCTTTGTGCCCAAAATTATGACAATAGAAATAGTAACCAAGAAATAGATTTTGATACCTTGTTCTAAGAGGTCTTCTTGGTTGAACAACTTCCTTAAAATCGTATCTTTTGTAGAAGGGAGCAGGTTAATGCTGAACATCTTTATTCTATCTATTGTCTTCTACATTTTTAGAAGTGCTTCCACTGTAGTTGGAACTCTTAAGCACATTAGCATAGTTTTGAGATGTTTCTTTCTTTTCCAGTATCACATGATTTTCACTTCCATCAATATTTTTCTGGCAGTTGTCGTAACCAAGACCGGTTTTGTCAAGTGGTGATCTTTGGATACTAAGAATATCTTCCAGTACTATCAAAATATTTTCAAACTTCAAATTTGTATTCAACTATGTAACTGTCTTATTCAATTCCTTTCTTAGATGTACAATTTCAAATTCTTTCTAATGAAAAATGTCTTCCATTTCCTTAAGCTTATTTGTCAGAACTTCTTCAATTTTTCTAGCCTCCTCAAGCCATCCTTTTAGACTAATAATATCAGTTTCACCATTGGTACCATAAAGATCCTTTTTAGATTCTCACAATTTTTCCTTGAGTGATGCATTCTTCATTATGAGTTTCTTCAGTTCATGTAGAGCATGGAATAGTTCTCCTTCAATATTTACCTCCCCTTCCTCCTTTGAATCTTCATGATTTATGTCTTCATTATTTGACAAGTCATCTTGATCATTCATGGCTATGAATAATAGATCATCTTTGGTGTTGTTATCATATTTATCATATGATTTGATTTCATCATTGGCATACAGATTTCTCTTTTGCTTGCAATGTTCTCCCTTCTTATCATTTTTGTTATTCTTATGGTAGTTGTTGGCCCTTGACCAAGTTTTGGGAGATCCTTGGTCAAGTTTGACCTATTTTGGACTTCGACGGTCTGTCGAAGATGGAGCGCAAGAAGAAGCAGAGATCGCGGGATCTCAGCCCCTTTTTGGGTCCTTTTTGGGATTTGGGAATATGTAACAGGTATGGGATGTCGGCCCATGGGTTTACCCATGTTTAGGCCTATTCTGTAAAGTATAAATAAGTAGCTAGGTGACATAAGTAGCCTAGCCGATAAGCTAAGTGCTAAGTGCAAGTATGGTTTGTAGATGCTCTGTGCATATTGTGATAAACTTGTAGAGCTAAGTGCAATTGCTTGTAACAGACTGTGAAAGGCTGTGTGCTAGACCTAGCTCGGGGAAGGAGGATCTGGCGAGGTGCGTGCAGATCTCTTGTCCTATGCAGAGTAGGGTTATTGTGGCTCTATGCATGTACATGACTGATTGAAGCTAATAAAGAAGAAGAGTTGGTGGACGTAGCCCCAGGGTGGGGGTGAACCACATAAATACTATGTTATTTTGCTTTGTGCAATGTGTTGGTGTATTTATGTGTTATTTTCTAAGTGATTGATGTAGATAGATAGATAGATATGTTTATGCTTTGTGCTTATGATGAATCTGGATGCTAGATATGACATAGGTGAACGTGCTTAGTGCTTGAATTTGCTAGATCTGATCCATTTATTTCTGCTAAGTGCTTAAATACATTAGATCAGGGTGAATGCTGCGATGCTCTGTTTTCTCTACGGAGTAGATATTGGTTAAATAATGATGAACTAATGGTGTTAAGTGCTCTATTAAGTATTGTAATCACATATCTGTGTCCTAGCTAAGGTTGCAGACACCTGAGTCATGCAACCACCCCTACCTCTACCTCGGGTGAGACTTCATCTGCTTCACAAGTGTTTCCAAAAGGGCCAGTAGTTAGGGTTTTGTTGGTGCGTTGTTGTAGCGTTGAACCCTGGGTATGCCCCTGTGCCAACAAATAGTTCTGTTGTTGGGACTGAAACTGTGATTACTGGGAACTGAGGAAGAATAAGCTCTGTGAAAAGATTCGACCTGAAATTGTGAAATCTCTGTGCGTAGATCTGTTTCTCTAGTGCACAGTACTCTACTTAGTTTGACAAGCTCTGTGCTAAGGAAAAGAAGTCTAATCTTAAGAAAAGAGGTAAGATCTGAAAGCTTTGTGCTCAAGGAAAGGCAAAAGTGAGACTTTTTTATTAAAAGAGGTAAGATCTGAAAGCTTTGTGCTCTGATAAAGGTAAGAATATTGAAAATTTCTAGATCTGAAAGCTTTGTGCTCTGATAAAGGTAAGAATATTGAAAATTTCTAGATCTGAAAGCTTTGTGCTCTGTAGAAGCAATATAAGCGGAAATTTTCGTTTCAACAGTATGGATCTAGGTATGTTTGATAGATTCTATCCTAGCTTCAAAACTAGAATATTAATAGATGAAAGAAGATTTGATATGAGTAGATCTAATAAGAATAGTGAAAAATATGTTATACCTATGCACAGAAAGAATGTTTGGACTAATAAGTGTATGCAGGATCCTAGAAAGAAATGTTTGCAGATTAGCTACCATGATCCTAGCGCGCAGTACAGGAAAGGCTGGGGATAATTTAAAATAAAGAGAGGATTAACCCTCTATTACAGTTGCAGAAGATCGAGACATCTCGCTAAGGAATGCCCTGGGAGAAGACCTAGTTGTCTTTGTTGCAAAGCTATGGACCATGAAGTATTGGATTGTCCTAGAATGATTTCTAAGCTTGAAGAAATGAACATGAGACAAGAAAACCCAAGGACAGATCTAGAAACTAAGATTATGACAGAATCCTAGAAAGAATCAGAGAAAGTATTGCTACAGATGAAAGAAACCTTGAATGACCACCGACATGTCAGATTATCAGAGATCGTCAAAGAAAAAGAATGCCTTCAAGCAAGAATAGGAGACTTCGACATCAATTGTGTTCTAGATGAGGAAACACAGGTGAATATCATGATAGAGAGAACTTGGGAAGCTATAGGGAGGCCTTCTATGATTCCTTCATTAGGAGGAATAGGACTATTCAAAGGAAAGTTGATAAACCTATGTGGAAAGCTCACCTGGATACCTATGAATGCCAATGGAACTTTGACAGAGGAAGATTTTGAGATTATTAAATTTATTGAGAACAGTGCCCCATTTACCATGCTACTAGAAAACCTTGGATTGAAAGAGATTAGGCCAGAAGGCAAGAAGAAGAGGAAGTTTTAGAACAGCAGAAGCAAGAGTTAAAAGAATTCATGACTAGAAGGATCGCACACTTGATTGAAGAACAGAAGAACAGATCGAAGCTATTTAACACTAGAGACCAGGATGTTGAAGTTGCAAGAACACTAGAAGACCCACAGAAGATTGAAGTACCTATTCCAGATAAAGAAGAAGGATCACCCTCGAATCTTAGGAAAGAATCTCAACAGCGCGAAGTAACTATGCCAAAAGAAGGTAAGAATCAGAACGGAAAAAGGCATACCGAGACAAAGCTCACTGGGAAGAAGGCTAGAAATCTAAGTAAGAAGAGAGACAAGATTGACAAGTTGCAAAAGGTTCCAGAGGGAACCTCGCAGAAGGAAAATTTGCAAAATTGGAGCTTCGTCGGGATATCAGAACAGCAACACATGGCACTTCACCATGGCGAAGCAATACAGCCGTTGGGGATATTATAACCGTTAGACCAATGCTCTAAACAGGTAGAAAGAAATTTATGGTCAGACAGCTCGCCATCCGATCATTGGGACCGCGCCATAACGGACAGAACAGATTTAATGAAGGCTTCATACCCGTTGCAAGCGACCCGTTGTCAAGTTACCTGTTTATCCCATCGCGCCATGCACCAAGAACACTTTTTCTAACTAAGAGTTTGAGCCCGCGGACTAAGTTGATTTTGCACGGTGATCATCGTGCTCTTTCTCTCTATCCCATTACTGTGTCTAAGTTACCTTCCGAACCCGAGATTGTTAACCTCGAGCGTGTATGACGGACGAGTTGAGCGCTACAGAGAAAGTTGTTGAAGAAGTTTTGATCGACCTCGTGACTGAAAGATTCATGTCGATGTCTACAGGTGTACAAGTATCATTGACGAGAGGACTTTCAGCCTCTCCGTCAACTGTTCACGGAGCCGGACCATCCTGGCCTTCAGATGAAAAGCGAACCAAGCACAGGGATGATCTAGTGAATGCCAAATTGATCCTAACCATATTACCCACCTATATCCCACCTATGAGCAGCACAGTAAATCGAGACAGTGTGCCCAGATATTTCGAATACACCTTGGTTACGGCATACCTCCCGAAGGGGATAGGCGAAGTTTGAGCATGCCAAGATAAGATTGCAGCGTTGAATTTTAGCGACTTCAACCTCAGAGATCGCAAAGTCTATAACATGCTCGCCCCACATAAGTACCTGACCAAAACTAAGGGGAATAATTCGAAGATAATCCCCTAGTCATGGACTATGAACCTCGCGCAATCCACCCTGTTGAACGTCATGAAGATTCCCCACTTTGGTAGACACTAGGAAGTCAATGCATGTGTCAAGTTGTTGCTTTCTTGTTACCATGGCAGTTACTTGTGGCTAAACCATCGTATAACAGTTGATCCAATGATGACCAATCGGATCACAGGGTTGAGTATGCAAGGACCTAATCCACAAGAGTTTTACCCCAGAAAATCCATGGATCGCGCTCTAGCACAGAAGATCAAGGAAACTTATGGCGATGTCGAGAAGGGAACACGAGGCTACAAGGTAGCTTCTATTCAGAGTGGCACAGTGTGCCTCTCCTGTCAGTTGATTACAGGGAAGTTAGTACGAAAGAACCGCCCTACCCAAGTCACCAGTTTTGTAGTCGACCTCGCAGGGAAGTCCACAGAAGGCCTTCAGATGAACTGGGTGAAGTACCTGGTGAACCAGTTGGAACTTGACTGCAGAGAAGCACAGGATCAAGGATATGAATTTCATTTCAGATGGATCTTGATCCTTATAGTGTTTATTTCTTGGGAGATGCCGAAAGGTACGACCTTCTCAGACATCGAGCCATTTGAACCATTGGTCGTGAAGTTTAGTACATTGTGGTATTCAAGCGATATGAATAAATAGTGGTAGTCAAATGTTGTTTTTCATACCTACTACAATCAACTAAAGATGGCCATACAGTCTGAGCCTCGCATGACTCCGAACACTCTA
>JASDQU010209589.1:5177-20017 GCA_032191745.1 Picea mariana
TTCCCTGCATTATTGTGATCATCATTGAGTGCCTTATAAATATTTTAAAAAGAAGCATAATTGTTTAAGCTCGGTGACAACTGACTCACCCCCCCTCTCAGTTGTCCAACAAGACACTCTGCCTTGGTAGCAAATTTGGTTCCTATCAGAAAAAAGTCTGGGGAAATTTGCCTGTGTGTAGATTTCAAAAATCTTAATAGAGCATCAGAAAAGGATAACTACCCAGTCCCACCGATGGAATATCTCTTGCATACCATGTCTGGTTTTGATATCTTTTCTCTTCTAGATGGTTTTTCAGGTTATAACCAAGTTCTAGTCTCAATAGAAGACCGATTGAAAACCATCTTCCGAACCAAGTGGGGAACTTTTGCTTATAAACGCATGCACTTTGGGTTGGTTAACGCAGGATCAAACTTCCAAAGAGATATGGACGTAGTTTTTCAGGGATTGATTAACAAATGTGTGGTAGTATACTTAGACAGCGTGATTGTGTATTCAGAGAACAAAAAATATCACATCCAACATCTAACCCATATTTTCGAAAGGTGTAGGAAATATGGAATATCTTTAAACCCTAAGAAAAGTATCTTTGTTGTCGAGGAAGGGAAATTACAAGGTCATATTATATCTCAAGAAGGAATTCACATAGATCTAGAACGAATAAAGGCAATAACTCATCTTCCCTTACCCCATTAAAAAAAGGCAATGCAATCCTTCTTTGGGAAAATTAATTTTGTAAGGAAGTTCACACGCGATTTCACTGAAACTATCAAACCTTTACAAAAAATGATTCGCAAGGATGTTGATTTTAATTGGGATGACGAGCGAAAAATTGTTTTCAACAATATCAAGACTTCCATATCTCAAGCTCCGGTGCTGCGAAGTCTCGACTTTAGTAAATATTTTTTCCTCTATACTTTCTCCTCCTACCAATCCTTAGCTGCAATTTTGACCCAGAAGGATGATGATAACAATGAGGCACTGGTATCGTTCATGAGCACTAATCTCTAAGGGGCCGAATTGAATTTCCCTGCTATAGACAAATAGGCTTATGCGGTTTACAAAGCAATAAAACATTTTATGTCTTACATCCTAAAAAACCACACCAAAGTCATCGTGCCTCATCCCGGTGTTCGATCCCTATTCACTCAATAGGAGACGGGGGAGAGAAGAGGAAATTGGATGGTAGTTTTCCAAGAATTTTATCTAGATATAAAACCTGCCAAACTAGTTAAGGGACAAGGGTTGTGTAAACTGGCAGCAGAAGCTCAAGACCGAATAAATGAAGACCCCGGGTGGGAGAATGAATTAACATTATGGTGTAGTGAAGCTTTATACGTTCCCCCAGGGCAAGATTCTTGGTATGGAAAGTTGATTTATCTCTTGCCCAAAAAATCTAAACCCTAAGGAAAGGAGATCTCTCAGACTAAAATCTGCACAATATCGCCTCATAAATTCAGTTCTTTTCCGCGTAAATTATGATGGGGTACTCTTGAGATGTCTCGAATGGGAAGATGCAGAAAAGGTTCCGAGGGAGCTCCACGATGGTCCTGTAGGTGGACACTTTGCGGGAAATACCACTACTCACAAAATACTAAGAGTCGACTATTATTGTCATACTCTATTTAGAGACGCTCATACATATGCTAGAAACTGTAAAACTTGTCAAATAAGCGTGGGGAGGGAAAAGAGAGAAGTTGTCCCACTCCAACCAGTGGCCATATCCAGACCTTTCGAGCAATGTGGGTTACATGTCATAGGGGATATTACCCCAATTTCTTCAGAACAACATAGATACATACTGACTTGTAGGATTTGTTCGGGAGGAGGAGAATCCTTCGCAATCGTCAGATCTGGAGAAAGGTGCAGGGGGGGTTAACCTACAAGTCCTTTAGAATTTGCAACTTCGATAAGTTTATGGGTTATGAGAGAAAAATGGGTAGAAGCCCGAAGTTATGAAGTCTCGAAGAGGGTCTACACCGTAGATCCGGGTGGTGGCAGTGTTCACCATTGGATCAACCGAAGATAGATCAGATCTGTCGGATCTACGCACAAGTGGTTGTGAACAGTAGATCTCACGATATTTCATAAATTCAGAGTTCGACGGTTGGGAGAATTGGAGTGTGTTGGTGCGCAAACCGTTGAAGCTCAAAGTCTCGAAGAAAAAGAGTGGAAGTGGCATGGCAGGATGGCATCGCCAGTGGTGACATGGACATGCCACGTGCCACAACCTTGAATGTTGACAGTTGTACTAGATGGACCCCAGAAGGTAAGGGATTTTGGGAGTTCGACGTTCGGAGAATTGGAGTGTGCAAGTGTAAGAAAACTGTCGAGGAACGAAGTTCTGAAGTGACGTGGCTTGCTGACATCACTCAAAATGACGTGGGCGCATGGGATGTGTGCCATGTGTCAGTGAATTAAGAACCTTTGGATGATTGAAATGCCCGATATAACATGACATGTGTCACCCGTCTGAGTGGGCCAAGTGTTCGATTCTAATATTTCGCCACATGGGCCTCCTTTTGAGCTTGGATGGTGGGGCCCCTGATGGTCACAGTGGATGCGTGGTGCTAGATTGTGAATTCTGGAGGCTTGACATTGTGGGAGAAATGGTTAATGAGGGAATGGAAGGAATAAATCCCCAAAGTTCCGTAGCGCCGAGGTGACGTGACATAATGGCGTCACCAGGGGTGATGAGGAAGTATTTGGAGATTAGCGGTTCAGGAGTTTTTGGGGTGTACAGATGTGAAATCCTCCAAAGTCCCGAAGCTCCGAAGATCCGAAGTCCTGGAGTTCTGAAGCCTGGAGTTCCATAATGAGTATCAATCGTTGGATACTGGGAAGTCGTGGACCGTTGATCCATGCTAAACTGCGAGTTTTCCAACTCGACACTCCGAGAGAGTTGTAAGAGAGGTGCTTTGGAGACCGCCAAAGACAGAGTCCCCGAAGATTCGATCCACCATAGATCTGAGAAAGGAATGTGGACCGTGGATCCACCGTTCTACAAACGTTCGAAAATTCGTCGTTCTGTGATGTTTGTGAGGTGTGGAAAAAGAGAAAACTTATGAAGTTTAGGAGCCTGATGTTTCAAGGCTCTGGATAAGCACCCAAATCATTAGCACTGGGTCACATATGTGGTCACTTTCGAACCAAGGGATGAAGAAAAGGGGCTAACGCCCAGAAATTGTTGCAGAACAGAGATGTGATTAGAGATAAAAGCCCGAGGGGTTCTGACTTACCAAAACCCGCTAAAAAAATAGAATATGATATTGTTTTTGGTTGAATCGGATTGGTTTATTCTGTTAAATTATTGAAGTAAAATAGCCTGACAAAAATTCGGTTGACTGCACATTTTGCAGAATTAACAATTGACAAAACTGAATCGATTTGCTCCTCAGTGAAGAAAAATAGAGAAGGCACGGGATGCTTACAGTTTGGAGAATGAAGCTAGAGGAATGGATTTCCATTTGGGAGTTGAAGAAACAAACTCTAATGGGCATAAAGAAGAAATAGATAAAGATGGGGGCATGATGAAAATTATAAAAAAAATTGCAAAAAGAGGTCCAAATTCACCGAGCGGATAACAAAAATCTTATGAGATCCAGGGAGCAAAGAGGAAAATTCAACATGAATTTGATGCAGAGCTTGGAAAGAATAGAAAATAAGTTGGATAAGGAGAGTGGCTCAAGCAAATCAGAAAGTCACGGGATCCTTGAGAAGAAGGGAATATCAAGGAGTGGTAGAAGACATCACCATCACTCCCCGACGCATTCCAATAAGAGAGCACACAACAACTCAAGTCCATCCCATGTCAGGAAGCAAAAGAGGTATGGGGTGGATGAGCTATGAGGAGAGATGAATAAAATCAAATCCCCTACATTTGATGGTGAGCACAAGAAGGATGAATATGCAGAGACATGGATGATGGGCATGATAAAATATTTTCAATTGCATCTCAGACAGAGGGAAGAATTTCCATCTACCAACTCAAAGGAAATGCATCCATGTGGTGGGATCAACTTGTGCAGGTGCAACACATTAAAGAGAAAAATGTTACTTGGAAGAAATTCAAGAAGTATTTCGAAAAGAAATACTTGACTAAGAGATACTATGACAAGAAAATGAAAGAGTTCTTTGAACTCAAGCTTGGGAGTATGACAATAGAGGAATATGAAAGAAGGTTTTTAGAATTGCTTAAGTATGTCTCTTTAATCAAGGATGAGACAGTCAAGCTTCAAAGGTATTTGAGTGGTTTTCCATCATTCGTCAGTGAAAAAATGCAATATGATGATCCCAAAACCTTGGAGGAGACCATAAGGCGAGTTAAGTGCCTATATGATCAACAAAAAGCAAGGCCAAATTTCCAAAAAGATTGGGAAGACAAGAAGAAATTTAATATGGATAAGAGGAAGAAGGGAACTAAGCCACCATTCTTCGAAAATATTCCTCAGAGGCAACCAACTTCTAGAGAACCTAGAACGATTGAGGTAGGTGGTCAAAGGCCAAGGCAACCACCTATTCAATGTTGGGGTTGTAAAGGAGATCATATGTTTAGAGATTGTCCTCACAAAAGTGATAAAGTGAGAGTTGTTCACAATGTACAATGAGTTGAAACAGTGGAGGACATGGGAATAAATGTACCTAGGATCTATGCATCCCTGGACAACAAGCAATTTGAGTATTAGTCACATATGATTGAAGTGGAAGGTATGATCAATAACCATGCCATTACTATATTAATTGATTCAGGAGCTAGTCATAGTTATATAGATCCTAAGATGGTGGAAAGTTTGCATTGTCCAAGAAGCAAGCATGGAAAATCTTGGTTGGTGTAGCTGGCTACTGGAGTCAAAAGAAAAGTTAATGAGATGGTTAAGTAATGTCTCATGGACATGAATGGACTGAGGACAAGGGCAGATCTGAACATCTTTCCTTTAGGTTCCTATGACTATCTAATTGGGATGGATTGGTTAGAACAACACCATGTCATGTTGGACCGTCGTAACAAGACATTCACTTACCTGGATGAGGAAGGGAATCAGAGAACAGTCCAAGGAATTCCCAGGGCAGTTATTGTCCGAGAAATTTCAGCAATGTAGTTGAAAAAGTGTTACAAGAAGGGTTGTCAAATATTTGCAGCCCAATGGAGGAAGCATCTAAGGATAAGGTGCCAAATATGGAATACCATGCAGTCTTGGAATATTTTGAAGATGCGTTAAGGGAGGTCCCAAGACTACCCCAAAAGAGAGATATTTATTTCTCCATAAATTTGATATCCGGGGCAGCTCCAATATCAAAGACTCCTTACATAATGAGTACACCAGAGCTAAAGGTGTTGCAAATGCAACTTGAAGAACTTCTAAAGAAGGGGTATATAATCCCAAGTTTGTCACCTTGGGGTGCCCTGGTCTTGTTCGTGAAAAAGAAATATGGGACATTAAGATTGTTCATTGATTTCAGCCAATTGAACAAAGTGACTATAAAGAACAAGTATCCCTTACCAAGGATTGATGACCTCTTTGATCAGTTGAAGGATGCAAGGATATTTTTGAAGGTAGATCTCAGGTCAAGATACCATCATGTAAGGATTAAAGAAGAAGCTATCAACAAGACCGCCTTCAGGAAAAGGTATGGTCATTATGAGTTCACAGTGGTGCCATTTGGGTTATCAAATGCACCACTTGTTTTCATGTGCCTAATGAATGGTGTTTTCCGAGAATATTTAGACAAGTTTTTCATTGTATTTTTGGATGAAATCCTTGTATATTCCAAGTCAGAAGAAGAGCATGAGCATAATTTGAGGACCGTGTTGCAAGTGTTAAGAGAGCATCAATTGTATGCCAAATTGAGCAAGTGCTCATTTTATCAAAACAAAATTCACTATTTGGGGCATATCATATCTGAAGAATGGATAGCAGTGGACCCTGAAAATATTGAGGCCATTAAAGGGTGGACAACACCTAAGAATGTGACAGAAGTCAGATCCTTCATGGGTCTAACTAGATATTACAAAAGGTTCATTGTAGGGTTTTCGAGAATAGCTCATCCCATCACTTCCTTGCAAAGGAAGGGTAAGAAGTTTCAATGGACAGTTGAATGTGAAATGAGCTTCCAGAAATTGAAGCAATTATTAACTCTTGCTCCAATTTTAAGGATTGCAGACCCAAATGAAGACTTCATTGTGTGCACGGATGCTTGTAAAGAAAGACTTGGCGGAGTCCTTAGTCAAAATGGGTTTGTTATATGTTATGAATCAAGTAAATCGAAAGAAAATGAAAGGCTCTATGCCACTCATGATTTGGAGTTGGAAGCCATAGTGCATGCCTTGAAGAAGTGGAGGCACTACCTCATGGGAAAAAGGTTTGAGTTGAGGACATACCACAATGGTATGAAATATTTGTTTGATAATCCAACTCTAAATGTTAGGCAAAGCAGATGGTTATGATTTCTCAGTGAATACGAAATTGATATAAAGCATATAAAGTGTAAAGAGAAAAAAGTGATTGATTCACTCAGCAAAAGAGTGCATGAGTTGCATGCTACAACCATTAGCATGTACCAATCAAAATTTAAAGACAGAATTGTGGAGGCTGCAAAATCGGATTTGCAATACAAGGAGTTAGTAACAAGATTGCAGTAAGGTAAAATGCAACAAAAAATGGAGGATTATGAATTAGGAATGGATGAAATTCTCTTGTACAGAAATAGAGTTTATGTACCCAATTCTCCTGAATTAATGAGTGCAAGTTTAAAAGAAATGCACAATGTACCTTATGTGGGACACCCAGGATATCAGAAAATGATTTCAGCAGTCAAAAGCCAATATTATTGGCCAGGTATGAAGAAGGAAGTTGTTGATTTTATTGACAAGTGCTTGGAATGTTAAAAGGTAAAGGCCGAGCATAGACACCCAGCAGGTTTTCTACAGCCATTACCCATTCCTGAGTGGAAATGGGAAGTTGTAACAATGGATTTCATCACGGGATTTCCCAGAACAAGCAAGCAGCATGATGCAATCATGGTGGTAGTGGACAAGCTTACTAAAGCTACCCATTTCATTCCTATGAAGATTACTCACACGACAACCAATGTTGTCGATATTTATATGAGGGAAGTAGCACGCTTGCATGGCATACCCAAGCCAATTGTGTCTAACAGAGACCCAAATTTTACCTCAAAGTTTTGGAAAGGGTTATTCAAAGGGTTCAAAAAAAATCCGAACTTCAGCACATCATATCATCCTTGGTCTGATGGGAAAACAAAAAGGATGAACCAAGTGATAGAAGATATGCTAAGGATGTATGTGATGGAAAAACCATCTAAATGGGAATATTATGTACACTTGGTAGAATTTTCCTACAATAATGGGTATCAAGCATCACTAAAGATGAGCCCATTTGAAGCACTTTATGGAAAAAAGTGCAACACCCTAGTAAGTTGGGACAACCCAACTGATAGGGCAGTGGTTGGGCCAGATTTGATCAAGGAAATGGAAGAGAAAATGTTGAAGATCAAACAGTATTTGAAGGATGCCCAAGACAGACATAAAATCTATGTTGATAAGAACAGAACTCACAAGGAATTTAAACTAGGGGATCATGTATTCTTGAAAGTGAAAGCCAACAGAAGCTCCCCGAAGTTGGGAAATTGTTCAAAGTTGGCAGCTTGCTATTGTGGGTTGTTTTAAATCCTAGAGAGGATTGGTCTAGTAGCATATATGCTTGCATTGTCTGCATCTATGCCTATACATAATGTGTTTCATGTCTCATTGATTAAGAAGTATATACCTTATGCTAATCATGTTATTGATTGGAATGTGATTCAGGTGGAGCAAGAAAGTGTTTTTCAAGTGAATCCAGTGCGCATACTGGACCGGAAAAGCAAGAAGCTCCGGAATCGAGCCATAAGGCTTGTAAAAGTCTAGTGGACATGGTATGGTCCTGAGGATGCAACACGGGAGCATGAAGATGCCATGTGGGTAGAGTACCCACATCTTTTTGAAGATTTTGGAAATCTTCTTATTGTTGTGTAAATAAGTTGCACCGAGGACAATGGAAAAATAAGGGGAGGGGAGGGGATTGTAACACCATAAGGCTGAGCCCCAGCTGAATTGTAATTATGTTTATAGGTTAGTGAGCCAAGTGTTTATAAGCTAGTAGACTTATATGTTTATTAGGCCGAAGAGCCTATATGCTTAAGGGCAGTGAGCCTATTTTTGAATATGTAAACACTCATATCATTAAAAAAATTACATCACTGCATGTAGACCGACCATGAAGAAAGAGTATGGGGGATTAAGCTCCACTAGGTAAGGTAAGAAAGGGGGCTAAGTGTCTAGGAATAGGAGCTAAGCTAGAGGGCTTAACTCTAAATGAATAATATTTTATTATTATTTCCTAAAGGCTAAGGTTGACATAATCGATGTTTTCCTAAGTTCCTCGGAAAGGGAACGAGTGCTAAGTGGAGCTCATGCAGCTTCAGGAAGACCAGTGTCGACCTAGGTGCATGCAGTTTATAGTTGGGAAAGCCAGCTCGTTGGGGGTTCGCTTCCCATTCTGGAATTGTTTTGGCCATTCTCGGGTTGCTTCCCATACTCATGTCCCTGATCACTCTCACCATTCTCACGAACCTCAAGATTCTTTGGAAGTCTTCCATCCTTCTCGATTCACTAATGGATGCACGCATCGATCCATTGCCCCATCGTCGCCTATTGCATATATCACGCACCTCTGGAACGTGCAGTCACTGTGAATTATCTCATACCTTCCCTGTGAAGTATAATATGCATGTACCTTTCCTGAGCTTATATTGTGCCTTAATGATTTGTTGTTGTTGCCAACACAGTTCTTGATTGAGAGTGGCTTGCTGCCATCCTTTTTTCCATACCAAGCCTTGTCGTGGTCATCACCTTACTGGAACTGACTTCAAATCTAGATTGAAGAAGCAGGTTGTCAGGCCTATGGTTTGAAGAGGAGGGTTTTCAGGCCCGTGGACTGAAGAAGCAGGTTGTCAAGCCTAGAACAAACCCTCTCCAGGTGAGAGAGGTTTTCGGGGAAGTGATTTCCCAGAGGGATCCCAACTGCATCTATAGTGCTCGGAGAATTCCTGTCTATCATGTTGTTGAAGCCCTGGAAGGGAAGTGGGGCAACCAAAGGACTATTGAGAAGAGAAGGGGAAATTTCCTGGGGTGGTACAGGCATGTGGGGAATGAGAGGCTGTAGATTGTTAGTGTGAGCTGGATCTTGGGAGATAATATTTCCTGTTGATCTGTGTGACTTTTCGGTTGTCCTTTCCAAGCCTAGGAATCCCTTTCTCGATGGAGTTTAGTCCCATCTCAGGGGTGACCCACTACTGAGCGTGATGAGTAGCATGGTCTAAGGCTGGGAGGTTCATGGAAGGTCTACACATAGTTGGTGGTCATCTATTAAAATATAAGTACCAAATCTCTATTGATTGTATGTTATGTAATTGTACATGTGTATGTAATTGATGAGTAATGCATGGATATATCATATATGATGTATGTGTAGGCTTACTGTTATTTCCGCACTAACCTATGTGTTATTAGAATTGTCTGCATATATTGAATGTATGTTTAATTTCGTTTCCACATGAATAAGTGTATGAAAATAATGCTATAGTTGTTAATTTGCATTAGATAGATATGCATATAGTTACAAATTGGTATCAGAGCGTTTCCATAAGTGATGTTGCCTGGCTTGTTGGTGGTCGGGGACATTACAGAATCTCATCCAGTGTGACGTCGGGCCCAACAACCATCCTATGCTTCTCTTTATGCACCTTCCAACAACATTGTTTTCTTTTCCTCAGCTCCGAAGGGATTCGCCTCCCCATAATATCTTCTACCATTGCCTACATTGGACTTTTTTATAGATGAAGATTATGTTGCATGCAAGGGTGGCGAGAAATGAGAAGCATTATGGTGAGGATCTGTTATCTTTGGATTAGAAAATGAAGTAAACACTTGCACATTTACTCCATCCACCTTACACCCACTCGGCGATAATTGTTTTCTCTGCCTTAGGTAAACTAAAAGCGGATTGACCATTCCTTTTGGATCTAACGATGGTAAATACTCTAGATATACCGACCTCTTCAAACACTACATATGAATAAAATCTTCATCTGATGGGAATATGTCCTCCCTGTCCTTTTCATCCTCAACAAAGTCTAATTCAATGTCATCCATTGCACCAGGATCTGGACCCTCCTACATTTGAATTAAAGTATGGTAGAAATGGGGTTGCAATCACTCCACCTAGAAAGCACTGAACCAATCTCCTTCATTTGCTATCTCCTATACCCTTCAATGTGGGCTCTCTATATGGGGAAAATACACGTGGGAATAAATTCCACCATTGATCAACACCACGCATATTGTACTAGATACCCAGATCGACAACCACGATGAAAAATCCATAGAAAAAGGGGATGAAATAGAGGTCAACTTCGAGGCATAAACAAGATTAGGGGGGACACAATGGCCTTAATACATGTTGAACCTTCTCAATCTCAAGCACTATAAACAACACCAAGAAACCACAACATGATCTCTCTTTAGGGAGTCCCTGACATCCAATTTTAATATGGTCATCGTTATCATGTCTTGGGCATCATGAATGGGTATTAGGTCCCTGATCTTAGTCTCAAGTAAAATGGATGAGTCCTTGAACCTCCACTTATGACCTCTCTTGGTTAACAATTTCCTTGAAGGGTATTATGGATGGAAAAACTAGGTTAGTTGTGCACTAAGAATGTGTCTAGAAATATATCCAATGTCGCAGGAGGAGAATAATTTATATTGCACCCCAAATGATGCATTTCAGTCTCAATCTCCATAAACAATGCATACCAACCATAAAGCTTATACAACTATATTGTTGAGCACATCCTCGAATGACCACACGAGGCCCTTGTATGTTTTTCTAGCTTACCCAAGGGACATGGGTTCCATGATTAAACCACAACACATGTCGCAAATGAGACTCTATCTCGAGTCCACACCATGAATCATTCCCTGGTCCATGTTCTTCTAAAGTTCTAGCGTTATGGTTAGGGGTTGAAAAAACTTGTTCCTTGGGCCCTAGATGCCACTTCTCAGGATCAATCACCATGAATAACAATTACAAAACCATAACAAAAACCCTCTCTAGGGGGTGTTTGGCATCAAGGTTGGATATGGATGCCATTAGGAGTTGTTTCACACCAAGGATGGATTGTAGGGCCTTGAACATAATTGATGAAGAAAAAAATGTTCCTTGGGATATAGTTGAATCTTCTAGGGCTTAAGATCCTTGACCAATTTCTCATACCAAAACATGAGTCCTTTCTAGGGGTTCTTTACAAGCCTTTGAGTGAGATATGGGTGTTGTGGGTAGGTTTTTTGCACTAGAAATGGGTTTGTACCATAACACATGTTCAAGGAGATAAACAAGGGCATTAAGCCCTAAATGAACCTTCTTGAGCACAAATGCTATGACCAAATCCTAGACATAATAGCGCAAGCCCTCACTAGGGGGTCTTTTCCCTAGGAGTCAAATATGAGAGCCACTAAGATGTTTCATGCCTAGTGGGTGGGTCTCAAGGCCTTGATCATAGTCATTGTATGGAAACAAAATCCTCAGGTCCTAAACATAACTTCTTTGGCTCAAGCACAATGAAAATGTCCTCTAACCACCACACAAGAGCATGGATGGTTTTTAGGACATTTACCATCATCAAAGACTAAAAAAAGCATCTTAGGATCTTTTTGAAGCTTCTCGAGATCAAGAGACTTGAACAAGTACTCAAACAAGTGTCAAGGAATAAATAGGGCCAGGGAGGACACAATAGCTTTAATACCTATTGAACCTTCTCAAGATTGAGCACTATGAACAACACCTAGAAGCTAAGACACAAGCCCTCTCTAGGGATTCCTTGACATTTTCTTGAATATGGGCACCATTATCAGGTCTTAGGCATCATAGATGGGTGTCAGATCCATGATCATAGTCGAGGGAGGGAAACAAGAGCCTCTAGCCCTAAACCTTACTACTCAAGCTCAAGCGCCATGGACAAGTCCTAAAACCTCCACATCTGACACCTCTCAGTTAACAAACACCTCCAAGGGTACTATGGGCACCAACACTAGGGTTGTTGTGCACCAATAATGTGTCTAGAGGTCTATCCAAGGTCACAAGAGGAGAATAATGGGTGTTGTTCCCTAAATGATGTTTTTCGGGCTCAATCACCATGAACAACACCTACTAACCACAAATATTCAATGGTTATAGTGTTGAGCACATCCTCAAATGACCACACGAGACCCTTGTATGGTATATTTGGCCTACCTGAAGGACATAGATGCCATGATTAAACCACAACACATGCCCTGAATGAGAATCTATCTTGGGCCCACACCATAATTATTCCCTAGGGCATGGTTGAGGTTATTTAACATCCAAGTGGGATATGGAATCCATGAGTAGGTTTTGTGCACTAGAAATGGTATTTAAGGTCTAAATATGGTCTAGTGGGGAAACAAGGGGCTTAAGCCATACGTGAAATTCTTTTAGAGCTCTACTACCATGGTTAAGGGAGGAAAAAACTTGGGCCATAGGCCCTTGGACGTCACTTCTCAGACTCTATTTCCATTAACAACACCCAAGAAACCACAAAACAAACCCTCTCTAAGTGGTTTTTGGCATCAAGCTTTGATATGGATGCTATTAGGAGCTTTTGGACACCGAGGATGTCTTGTAGGGCCTTGAACATCATTGGCAAAGGAAAACAAGTGCCTCGGGATATTTTGGATCTTCTCGGGATTAAGAGCCTGAAATGAGTTTTTGTACCAACATATGAGTCCTGTAAGTGGGATATGGGATATGGATGCCATTGACTGGTTTTTGGCATTAGTGATGGGTCTAGGGGCCTATATTATAATAAAAAAGGAAAACAAGGACCTTATAAAGGAAAAATAACCTTCTAGGCCTCAAGCATTGTGAACAAGGCCTCTAACCACAACACATTCCCTCTCTATGGGGTCTTTGACCCCCAAGTGGTATTTTAGGCACCATTAGGTAGTTTTGCATAAAGAGTATGGACCTAATAGTATTATGCCTAGGAGAGAAAAATCATTTTTAATGTTAAACCTTTTCTTATGAAACATAGTTCCTAAAATAGTGCGTGATGCTAATGTTGATAGAAATCTTGCAAAGTTATGAATATATGTGATAGGTACGTGTGCTTTGGAAGCTTTGGTTTTAGTTGGAAGTTTTTCTTTAGAAGTTATGATAGTTAGAGACTTTGGTTTTAGCTTTGAATGACAAACATGGTGGTGAGGGATGCATAAACAAAAACACATCCATTTTTTGAAGTCTCTTCTTATCTCCATTTTCAACCATGATTTTAAATATGATCCACATAATTATTGTTGATGGAACTATACACACTTGAAGATATTTGTATGCAGATTTTAAATATATGTTTTTTAAGGAAAACAAATAATTTGCTTGCTTTCTATTTTTTTATTGATTTTTATTTGTACATATATAGTAATTATATTCTTATTGCCTAGCCCATCTAGAAAAACATTGTATGGTAGTACATAGGGAGACCTACACACTAAAAAATAAAAACAAAAAGAAAAATTAATCTCAATTATGTTAAGACCCTCAAACACAATGGAATTATTTATTTCAAAGATTACATACTTTATTAATTTAAAATATATATAATCAAAATAAAAAATATAAAGTGACATATCAATATGAACATATGCAATATAGTTTAGAGAAAAAGTAACATGTCAATATTGAAAGAACATGAACTTCTATTTGAGTTATACAAATTTTTTATAAATAAAAATTATATATTTTAAAAGTTTATTTAATTTTCTAAGTTTCATCTTCTTACACCATATTCCAATAAATTATACATGGACCTCTAATAATTTATTCTAATTAACAAAATGTTATTTTTCCATATTTTAGTTGCACCTACCCTTTCTTGAGAGAGAAGAGAAATATTAAGTCCCATTAACTCACACCAACCCAAAAGCATTTTAGAATACTAAAAAAATTATTGTAAAAGAATATGAAACACACATTAAAAAACAAAAATATCTTATTACATGTATATGTCAATTACTTTATTGTTACTTTATTGTCAAATCTAGTTACTCACCCCTAAATCACAAATTGTTATACCGCATGCTAATGTATGCAATGGACATAATAGCAAACAAAAGAAATATGTCAATATTTTATTATATTTTTACAAACTTAATTTTTTATTAAAATTTTATTATTTTGGTACAAATTTTTAATTCATAAATAGATGTTTATAAAGAAAATTGAATAGAACATTTATGATGTATTCATAAAGAGAGGTGAATATAATATTTATAGTGTACTCATTTCTAGCTAGTGGAGGAGACACTCAAAAAAATCCATCCATGATGATTTTGATAATTTAGATGCCCCTAAATCACTAGTTGTTAAACCACATGCTAATGTAGGCAACAAACACACTAGCAAATAAAAGAAATATGTAAATACTTTATTATATTCTTACAAACTTAAAATTTTTTATTAAAACTTTATTATATTTATACAAATTATTAATTCATAAATAGATATCCATAAAAAAAAAAATTGAATAAAACATTTATGATGTACTCACAAAAAGAGGTGAATATAATATTTATAATGTATTCACATATGTATTTACAGGAATCATTGTTTTTTGTTGTTCAAAATCTAATACTTTTTTGTTGGATTTTAAACAAATATTCCCACCAAAAATTACCATTTCATAGAAACTTTAATATATATATATAT
>JASDQU010209590.1:3840-17381 GCA_032191745.1 Picea mariana
TTTGCATAATTCCTCTCTGGCTATTTTTCTCCAGAAGTTCTAACCCACAACTTAACAACTCTTATTTTTCTTCGTAGGTTATTTAGTTTTTATAGGATTCTTCTTCAAACAAGTTACGAGCCTATGTTTAAACTATTGGGCATAGAGATTATTGTTTAGTTGGGACTAATTCATGGATGATGAATATGAAAATAAATGTTTCTATCAAGAAACTTCATCACGGAGGTTTGAAGGTGGCCGAAAATCATCGACTTAACTGCATGTTTTGTTCATCGTTGTCTACATTTTCGTCATACAGTCCTATCACGATTTTTGTGGTTATAAGTTGGTTGTAAATCAACGTTATTTTATTTCCATAATAAAGCATTGAAAGATTTAAAATCTAAGTTCGAATTGATGTTGTGAGGAATAATCCCATCTAAATTTTCCATCTGACAATTAGTTGGAAGAATCCAATTGTCCAGGAGCAAGCTCTTAAAACAATTTTTGTTCTGATTAAAGTTATATGTGAGAATTTCAAAATTTATATTTATGGTCATGCATTTTTTCCAGTCATGCATATTCATAATATATATTCAACTCTATCATAAAACCAATTAGAATTTAAACATTATCAGTCTTTTCTAAAGTAAGAGAAAGTTGTTTTTATATAAACAAACTATCTGTTCCATGAATTAATATATATATATATATATATATATATATATATATATATATATATATATATATAACACAATTGTATCAATCAAACATCGAACACGTAGAAAATCGTCAAAACTTAAGGAAGCCTTATTTTTCTTATAATTATTATTATGACTCATATAATTGAACATAAATTTCAACAACTTTTACCTTATGACAAAAGTTAGTATGATTATGAATTTTAGAAAGAATTGAACAAAATGGATAAAGTCCTTGATATAATTATAAAATTACATATTTGGTTACAAGAATTGGATTGTGTAGTGAAGAGTAGTATTTATTAATTTGCGTGAATAAGACTAAAGATAGTACCTTGGAAGTATAGATAATTGAAATAAAAATAATCCGATGATTATGATTGTTTATGTATTAAGGATGAAATTGCAGGGTCCTTTTGTGGCTTGAGGAGGATCTGTCATCTTCGGTGAAAACTCCCTTGACACGCTTGAATCCTTCTAAGAGTGCACTTTTGGTCCTCTCCAAAGCATCGAAACTGAAACCTTGTAGTCTTGTTATGAATTCGAATTGCTTGTGTTGCTTTGTAATTAAGTTATTTCAGATAGATGCGTGAAGTTTGCATAATATTTCTTGTTTAGAAATAGAGAGCTTACTAAAGATTTGTGATGAGGTTTACATTGTAAATTGCATAAGTATTGTATGAATGTATTCAATGACTTATGATGTTGAAAATAGTGGTGTGGATTGTAAAGTTATTTGTGATTATCATAATGAATGTTTATGTTATTGTTTTTCTCACTCAGTTGTGATTAGATCTTAGTTTTGTTACATTTATTAATTTATTTAAAGAATTATATATATATAGATAGATAGATAGATATATTCGCTTACTTTTGATGATTATTTTTAGAGGGTTGCTACAGTTCATGAGGAGGACAATGAAGTTACTAGAGTTCCAGAGGTAGAAGCAGTTGAACCAAAAAAATTCATTCATGAGGATAATAACATGGTAGAACCTCAAAGGCCAGCAGAGATGCCTTCTCGCAAGAGAAGACCAAATTGGGCACAAGAGCTCATCAGAGATGCAAAAACATATGGTGTCCTAGAAAAATATCTCAAGGAAAGTAAGAAGTCGAAACCGTATTCCAGCTATGCGGCATGCTTGTGTGATATCATGGATGCAGAACCATTTAGTTATGAAGAGGATGCAGAAAAGAGGGTATGGAAGGATGCCATGGGGGAGGAATATCAGTCCATAGTAAAGAATGATGTCTGGGATGTGTTCCCCAGACCGAAGGAGAAATCAGTGGTAAGTTCAAAATGGATCTACAAAACAAAACATGCAACTGATGGAAGTACTGAGAAGTATAAGACTAGATTTGTGGCTCGAGGATTCTCTTAGAAGGAAGGCATTGACTATGAGCACACATTTTCTCCCGTGGTGAGATATACCTCGATCGAGACTATACTTTCATTGGCCAAAGTAATGAAATGGAAGGTGCATCAAATGGATGTGAAGACAACCTTCTTCAATGGTGAAATAAAAGAGGAAGTATATGTGGAGCAACCATAAGGGTACGAGGTACATGACAAGGAGACGCATGTGTGCATATTGAAGAAGGATTTATATGGATTAACGCAGGCACCCAGAGCATGGTATGGCATGATCGACAGTTTTCTGACGAGCGTAGGATTTACAAAAAACAATGCAGATCCTAACCTTTACTTTAAGGTTGTGGATGATAGTCTGATAATACTACTGTTGTATGTGGATGATCTGTTTCTAACATGTGTAGAAAATCTCATCTCAGAGTGTAAGATAAAATTGGCTATTGACTTTAAGATGAAAGATATCAGGATGATGCATTACTTTTTGGGTCTCGAGGTATGGCAAAGACAAGATGATATTTTTCTAAATCAATGGAAGTATGCAATGGAAATCCTGAAGAGGTTTGGGATGTTGGATTGCAAGGCAATGGCTACACCTATGGTATCAAATATGAAGTTGTTGCAGGATATGACTTCAGATACTGTGGATGTTACTTTATACAGGAAGATGGTGGGTTCATTGATGTACTTGATGAACACAAGACTGGATATATGTTTTTTTGTGAACACCCTGAGTCAGTATATGGAGCAGCTTAGGCAGGTTCATTTGGTCGCAGCAAAACATGTGATAAGGTACCTTAAGGGTACATTGGATTATGGTTTCATGTATGTGATAGACCATGAGTTTGGGTTATAAGGATATTCAGATTCAGATTGGGCCGACAGTATTCCTGATCAGAAGAGTACTTCGACATATTTCTTTGCTCTAGGCTCCAGTATGGTTTCGTGGAGCAGAAGGAAGCATTCATGTGTAGCACTCAGTACGATTGAGGTTGAATATGTGGCAACATGTGCATCATGTAGAGAAGCAGTGTGGCTTCGAAATTTGATGTCTGGGTTATTTGGTCTCAAACTAGAGCCGACCTTCATTTGGTGTGACAACCAGAGTTGCATGAAGTTGTCAGAGAATCTAGTGTTCCATGATAGGTCGAAGCATATCAAGATCAAATATCACTATATCAAGGATATGGTGTAGAGGGGAGAAGTGAGGCTCCAATACATGACTATCGAGGAGCCTGTTGTGAACGTGTTGACCAAGCCACTATCAAGGACAAAATTCGAGCACTTCAAGGACAACCTTGGCGTGGTCCCTCTTCAGAGGGAGTGACGATGTCTAGATGCATTGCGGGGTAGTGGATGTCCTAGGGACATGTTGTAGCTATTTGAGAGCTACCCACATTCCTTGGATGCATTGGTTGTGAAGTCACAGGGGTGCAGATGATGAGGTATAGATGCATTGCGGGATAGTGAATGTCATGGTGACATGTTTAAGCTATTTGAGAGCTACCCATAGACCTTGGATGCATTGGTTGTGAATTCATGTTGTACTATGGATATCTGATGATGTGTATATTCATATCTTCAACAGTCAATGGTCATGAGCTCGTGTGGCAACAAAGAATACCTTCCTAGTTAAGAGGGAGTGTTGATATTTTGATGTAACTACGGAAGATATTCTTTTGTATTTGTATTGGTCAAACCTCGAGAAGGTTATTATAATCTTATTGTACAAATCGGATCAAAATAAATTATTATTTTATTGTTATCCTTATTGTAAAAGTCAAAACATCCCCTCTTAGGATTGTGACTTTTTGGAAGTCAAGTTATGTGTATAAATAGAGGTCGAGTTCCTCTCATTTGTATACACACACAACTCACCTTCTCTTGTGTATTTGGAGCATAGCAAAGGAGGTCTAGCACAGGAGGTCTTGGTTTCTCAGTCTTTGGTATCTTGTTCTTGGTCTATTTGTGGAGAGTTATAACGTGGCATTGTATTGGTTAAAGGAATCTATACTGAAGAATTGGTTGTTGGGTTTTCTCCCCCACGATGATTTCCCAAGATATATCTTGTGTTTTGTGATTGTTTATCTTTCAGTGATCCTATTACATGCACTTGTTAATGAATGTTAAAGAAAATAACTGTAACTTCTAAAATTATAACAAAACAGAGGTCTACATAGATAAATGATGAAACACAAATGAGAGTGGATACCCAACTTGATATAGGGTTGGTCTTATTCATGAACAAAGTGGATTTATGTGAATACCCAACTCAATAAAGGTGAAAAGTCATAAACGCATTGATGTCATTGTAAACCAATAGTTGGGAATGAAAGTTCACATCACAATAAATTGAAGAATCCATTGTAAAATCACCAACTAATGGAACATAAGAATAACTCCAAATGTGGCAGGGTCAATAATGATATCATCACATCCTAGAACAAGGCCGGCCTTGTAGGCAAAATGCACCACCAAATGTGCATTGTAACAAGAGTCCCTCAAAATCAACAATAGTGTAGAGGAAGTCTCCATGGAAGGTACATCAATAAGAGGAGATCCATCAAACTACAATGGGGAAAGATCCATTGTAATATGTTGAGAATCATTCGTAGAAGGATCCTTAGTAAGTAGCAGTGGAAACAATCCTAGTGGATAGTGAATAAGAACTCCACCAAATATATCATTGGTATTGATAGAATCATATAGAAAATTAACAAGAATATGGGCCCATGTAGTTGATCCAAAAAACTTGAAATGAAAAATTGATGAACTCATACTTTGATCAAGGGTTTGACACAATATACCAAACCCATGTGCAAAGTGCACAAACTGATGTGCAATGTACATTGTTTGCTCAGTATCGTCAAAAGATCCATGTCACAACATGTTACTCTTACAAGTTCTTTAATTTGTGGAGAACAAACCAGGTGAGACTTGGAGACATATTCATCCTTATGAAAAAAATTGCACATAGGTTTCTTCCTTATCTAATCGACCAAAAAATAAGTCTCCCCCTTACTAGAGACAATATTGGCTTTGAGTAAATTGTGTTCAAAGACTATGCAAATTTATAAGGGTTTCTCTAGACTTACAATGAGGAGCTCATGACTCGCCTGAGGTAAGGCATAGCTAATTAGAGACAGTAACATATTTAGAGGCTCGATAAGGCATTGCATGCATATCGACTAGGCAAGATAGAAGAGTGAGTATTTCCTAAAAATAGAAGAGAGTGACCCAAGTCAATTAGTGGTATGGAACCAAGCATGACCGATGTCTCCTTCCTTGCATTGTTAAGCAAGCTCTCCTTCCTTGCTCTCCTAGCAAGCGTGGGGTTCTTTAAAAAGTATAAAACCACTTCAATGGCCATTTTCATTTGATTTGTCACTACCTTAACCACTTTTTTGTGTGATCCATCAAGGTCCTCTTTCTCCCTATTATTTTGAAGTACACACATGACATAATTTTCTAAGAGTCAATTATTGTTCTAAGAGTATTTCCTCGAGCTCTCAAGAGCTCAAGAAACAAGTATACATGGTTGTATTTCCTTAGTCTTATGGGACTACAAGTGTTTCTTGGCCCCAGAGAGTAAGTAGAGTCACAAGGAAAGAACTAGAGTAAGTCATAAGGCATCACATTGACTAGACCCAATGAAGAGAAATAGTATTGACTTCTTCCAAAAAATATGTGGGGTACAAAATTTGCACTATGATGGCACAAGCCTTCACTGAAGAGCATAGCCTAGAGAGAAAACTTATGCTATAATAAATTAATGAGAATAGTGTTGGGTTCGAAAGAGGGGTTTTCAAACCAAAATAAGAGATGATCCAAAAACCCTAGTTCCATATCCCTTGGGGCAATACCACTAAACAAAAATCTCCAAAGAAACAACTGAAAAAATCAAATTTAGAAACCCTAGATCCAGAGCCCTTGAGACAATGCCACTAGTTAAAAATCATTGGATCAACAACTGAAAAATCGAATCTAAAGACCCTAGTCTCACAATCCTTAGGACAATGTCATTAGCCAAAAATATTTGCATCCACTATTGAAAAACTCAAATTTGGAAACCCTAGATTACATTAATGTTGAACCAAATGGATTAATGAAAAAATATGAGTTAATTGTATCCCAATGTGAGGATTACACCATTCTGAACACTATCAAGAGGTGGGACATCATGTCACATATATGGTTAATGCCACATTTGACCGACCTTAATGACCATCACAATATCACTATTTCACAGGATGAAACATACCACATTCTTGAGGGGAATTGGACCCTAGTGAGAGGTCCACTATCATTGGACCCTCTTGACCAACTAGTGAAGTTCTTGGTGGTCAATAAAATTGGTTATGAATGAATAATCTTGTATTGATGAAATATTAATAATCTTATATTCAATCATTCTAGTTGATGTCTATCATAAGGATAAGTTGTAAGAATGTTGTTCAATGGAAAAGATGGTTTTTGGTTTCATAGAAGATGGTGAAATAAATACAATTGTGAAGATATAAATGCAACCCTAAAGACCTATGCTTATAAACAATTAGCTATAACCACTCTATTATCGTTAATATAAATTATGTCAATAAGAAGAGCTTGGCATATTTCCCACTATTTCAAAATATTGGTATTTTTGTTTGTAAATTCACATACACACATTTATAATGTAATTTCATATCTTAATATTGAGGATTACACCATTCTCAACACTATCAAGAGGTGGGATGCTATGTCACATTATATGGCTAATGCCACACTTGACCCACCTTAATGACCATCACAATATTGTCATTTCACAAGATGAATCATACCACATTCTTGAGGGGAATTGAACCATGGTGAGAGGACTGTCATTTCCCCCTCTTGAACAACCAATGAATCTCTTTGCAGTTAATAAAATGGGCTATGAATGAACAATATTGTATATCTTCAATAGAAATAACCTTATGTTCAATCATTGCAATTTATGTTTATCATGAAGATAATATATAAGAATGGTGTCTAGTGGAAAACGTTTTTCTTGGTTTTCAAAAAGATGATGAATTACATACAACTACGAAGATATAAATGCAAACACAAGACCACTGCTTTTTTTTCCAGGTTACAAAGCTCGAGGAAAACCCCCGAGTACTTCCCCTCATTTTGAGGATGGTACCTAGAGTAAACCCTAGAATCCCTAGGGCGCAAGGTTGGTCAACAATAGGGCTCGAAGCCATTACAATAATATACTTTTTAAGAGCTCAACATGTCACTTTCGAGAATTGAACCTGGGTGAGGAGGATAACAATCATTCCTCCAACCACTTGAGATAAACCCAATTGAAAACCGTAGAAACCATTGCTTATCAACAATTACCTATAATTACTCAATTATATTTAATATAAATTATGTCAATCATAAGAAATTGGCTTATTTCCAGCTATTTCAAAATATTGATATTTTTGTTTGTAAACTAACAAATATACAGTTATAATGTGATTGTCTAAATAATAGGCCCCTTAGGTGAATTAGTGTTTGAAAATTGGTGTTGAAAATTGGTTATAGTGTAATAGGCCCCATAGGTGAATTAGTGTTTGAAAATTGGTGTTGAAAATTGGTTATAGTGCAAGGAGGTAGAACTAGCCATTCAAACATTAAATGTGTGCATCAAGTCACCCACCTTATCCATGTAACTCTAATCTTTTTTTTCTTATGTGAATATCAAAGTTTTACAATTTTGGTTGAGTATAATCTTATTTAAAAATAAATGTAGAGGAAAGAAAGCACCGTGTTTATTTAAAACTGCTTAAATGTTTTGCATTAGTATATTGGTTGTGAAAGTTTGTGCATGAATCCTAATGACGAGATGAGGGGCACTACACATGATAAGTATATGTCAAGGCATATTGCAATTGTATATCGTCGTCATATATTAGAACAATTTTTTTCGAATACCTTCAAATATGAAAGTATGTCACATGTAAATATGTGAATGGGTGTGTATTATCGTAAGTGATTTTCCCAAGACGAGATGAGGGGCACTACACATTATAAGTATATGTCAAGGCATATTGCAGTTTTATATCGTTCTCATATATTAGAGCAAATTTTTGCTAATACCTTCAAATWTGAAAGTATGTCAATATGTGAATAGGTATGTATTATCGTAAGTGTTTTTCCCAGGATATCCATGTTGTATATCGTTCTCATGTATTAGAGCAATTKTTTTGCTAATACCTTCAAATATGAAAGTGTGTCACATGTGAATATGTGAATGGGTGTGTGATCATAAGTTGTAGTTTTATATCGTTCTTATATATTAGAGAAAAATTTTACTAATACCTTCAAATATGAAAGTATGTCACATGTGAATATGTGAATGGGTGTGTATTATCTTAAGTGATTTTCCTAGGATATCCATGTTGTATATCGTTCTCATGTATTAGAGCATTTTTTTTTGCTAATACCTTCAAATATGAAAGTGTGTGACATGTGAATATGTGAATGGGTGTGTTATCATAAGTGATTTTCTTAGGAAATCCATGTTGGAGGATTTTTATATTCGATATTTCGAGTCACTCTTCTCCACCCTTCATCAAGATGTGAGTTGTGATAACATCACATATTGTATAGCTTATAAATATTTATTGAAGTTGTGTTAAGGGTGGATCAACTTATTAATGTCATTGATGAAACCCTAGGCAATCCCTATATTTAATCTATGGATGATGGGTGACCAAATATAATTGAATATCCATCCATCATCTCTATTGAGATTTACGAAGTATATCTTAATATCAATTACTTTTCAAATATGCCTCTTGGTATAGTGATCTATTATGATCACGATGTTCACCTCCTCGATGCATATGTGATGCATCATGGTTTCAAAATGCTCTAGGAGGGTGGACTTAATCATCTAATTATGTCAAAGATCTCCATTATGTTTTCTAATTTATTTTCCACTATCTATCGGTTTCTCTAATGTATGGGCATCCACAAGAATAGTAAATGAAATACACTACACCATGTTGTTTAGGATTGATTTTGTCCTTCTAAGATTTTGGTTTCCTCCTCAAAGTGTTTTGGGGAAGAAATTGTCTTTATGTTCTTTCTCTTCAAAATCTTCACGATATTCTCAATGACATCTTTGATATAAGTTACAAATGTTTTGTTCTACGTTTATGACTTTCCACAATTAGGCCTTGGTTTCATTCTTGCTATTTGGAACGCTTTTCTCATTTGCTTGTCTTCGTAGACATTTTTCTCCAAAGCGTTGGTTAGATATGTTTTTTCTTGATCAATATGGTCCTCATCTACAATTCTAGTTGTGTCGGTGGCTAACATGTATAGTATGTCAATCCTTTGCAACGGATGGTGATGGGAATCATCCTACAATCATAAATCTATGTGTGTGTTTTTTCGACCTTGTAGCTAGAGAACAATCACTTTTCTTTATGAAATTAATTTCAAGGAATGGTAAACAATGATTTTTTTAAGCGAAATTTCACCAATTTGGCTAAAAAAAATTATTTGAAAAACTTTAGGCTAAATTTTTCATATTTTCATTAAAAATAAAAATCTTGTAGCCTAATTTATGATTATAGTTATTCATACACATATTTTTTCCTAAATATAGACACTTTCCTTGAACATATCATATGTTTTCTTAATTTTTCGCCAAATCAATGATTATGCATCTAAAAATTTTGGAAATATTCAGTACATATGGATGATTATATGGATGATTAGCTAATGGCAACTACTCTTGGAAAAACCATGAATTTTCAACCGAAGTCATGTAAATTTATGTAGGAAAAGAAAATGTTTTTAATACTTGTATTATTTTTTTTTGCTTCTTTCAACATGTAGGTGGTATATCATGTTGTATATTAGTGTGTAAAAAAATTTCCATGTATTTCTAAAGATATTTTGCATTGCCATTTTTTTGTTGTTGTAAGTTCCCTCTAATTGATATGAAAGTTTGTTTTTTCTCTAAATATTCTACTATGATATTTTTTGTTAGTTATTGTCAATGATGCACCTGTGACACTAATGGAATGGTGTCATCGTCAAATTTTAAAGGTAGTAACAAGAAATCAATTGGTTATCATCTAAGATAAATGATATATATTTTTTACAAATATGGTTTGATAAGTTATGACTTATGTGGTTTAAAAAAAGAAACATTGATGATAAACAACCATTTTCTCCACTTCTTTAGTGAACTTTATATTCAGAGACAAATTGTTTGGATATCTATGGAACTCTTTGAAGCTCTCTGGTCCATGTGGTCAAGTTAGATTTGTGTTATCTACAAGCTTTATCCACCATTTTAGTTTATTGGTGACAAGTCAATGGCCTTTTTCTCAACAACATTCATGAATAGGTTTGTGTAAGAGGATATAGTGGAGAGCCCCTACACATTTTTTCTACGCATATATGTTGTTTTGAACATTGAATAAACTTGATTTTAGGTATAACTCCCACCTATTTTATGATCCCATCATTCATGATTTCACTTATTCCCACAACAATGTCATCTATGGGGATCTTTCTGAATGAGAATTCTACATCGAAACTTACTACCATATCATTTTCTCCTAACTTCCTATTTTTTATAGTTTCAACAAAATGTGCAAAATATTTTGTATAGAAGCAGGGTCTTCCCAAAAAGGGTTTTAGTTTATTCACTAAGTAAACCACTAGTGCATTTGTATGGGACTCAATAGTGTTGAAGATTGGTCTAAGCAAGGTTCCTTCTTTGTGAATCTTTGGTTTCATATAGATTATGGACATAATTATTTTCTTGGGAATTGACAATCCTTGAGCTTTCAACACCTCTTATCACTTTGTTCATTGTATTTGTATCAACCTTCCTTTCGTTCCCAATATTTGTGATATGATCCTCCATTTTTGCCACATACTCTCCCATATTCATTATGACCATTGCATTACCTTTGTCCACTTTGACCACAATGATATTTGGATTGCCATTTAACTTTTTGAGAGAAAGATGTTCTTCCTTTCTAATATTTCTCTTAGAAGGTTTTGCATTCTCAAAGATCTTAACACAATCATGTATGGATTCTTCAATCAAACCAGGAGGGAGGTATTTTATTCCAAATTCAATATCGTAGATAATCTCTTCCATTGGTATGCTCTTTGGAACTATCGCAAATCCAAGACCAATTGGAAGAGAGAGAAATTGATAGAAGGTAGGTAAGGTGATAAAGACAAGTGGAAGGGTTGGGCCTAGGGTACCCTCCCTCTATTCATCCTATGCTACGTTTGGTAGCATTAACCTAGCCTTTCCTTTCCCTTTTGAGCCATTGTTGGAAGACATACACAAATCCCTTAGGAACATGATGAAACCACTTAAAGGTGTCACCAAATGAATGAGGGTATACCATGAGGATGTGAACATTTTAGGTTTATAGATTCTTATAGGCATACACATGTGGATTAAGATCTTGTGAGGAGCATCACAAATTTGTTGAGTCAGAGAAGAGAAAAGGGTATAGATGTGATCAGGGCATGAGGAGCCAAGGGATTTTGATGAAAATCTGTATAACATGTCCAAATATTAACAATGGATCAAGATATAGATAATCTCTTCCATTGGTATGCTCTTTGGAGCTATCGCAAATCCAAGACCAATTGGAAGAGAGAGAAATTGATAGAAGGTAGGTAAGGTGATAAAGAGAAGTGGAAGGGTTGGGCCTAGGGTACCCTCCCTCTATCCATCCTATGCTACTTTTGGTAGCATTAACCTAGCCTTTCCTTTCCCTTTTGAGCCATTGTTGGAAGACATACACAAATCCCTTAGGAACATGATGAAACCACTTAAAGGYGTCACCAAATGAATGAGGGTATACCATGAGGATGTGAACATTTTAGGTTTATAGATTCTTATAGGCATACACATGTGGATTAAGATCTTGTGAGGAGCATCACAAATTTGTTGAGTCAGAGAAGAGAAAAGGGTATAGATGTGATCAGGGCATGAGGAGCCAAGGGATTTTGATGAAAATCTGTATAACATGTCCAAATATTAACAATGGCTCAAGATATATAGGGGCATATGGGATGATGGCATGAGATTGCCTCAATTCCTTTTACATTGAATAATTGTAGATACATATTGGAAGGAAAAGACTATTTTTTAGGCTCAATGGGGCATTTAAGATGCCACTAGATTAGTCCAAGCTTGAGCCTCTTAAAAGACCATTAGAATCAATTCATTAATATGAGAAGAGTGCATTTATGAATGAATTGTGATAGAAATTCAACAAGAAAGGGTAGAGAGACCCTTAGAGTTAAAATTGCAAAGTGTTGGCACTTGATGAAGAAAACTTCACTAAACAAGGGTGTTGGGTATATGTTATATTCTTTGCACGATTAGTTCTAGTGTCAACTATGTTGCGTCGGGCGCGCATGGGGGTTTAAGGGAGGTTGCTAGGCCCCCACTTTGGGGCTGCAGGGGGGGCGATATCCCCCCTGTACGAGAGTTCGGGGCCATTTCCCCCGAGAAATTATTTTTCCTCGGGAAACATGTCACATTTTTTCCTCATTTTTCTTGTCTCCTTGATTTTTGTGTCCATTGTTGGGCGGTTTTTCGGTACATGGTTTTTTGCCAATGGTTTTCTATTTCCGGTTAAGGAATTAGGGTTGTTGACTAATCCAGATCATTGGGTCAAGGTTTTGGATGTTGTTGGCTCCTATATGTATATTGCATTGTAAAAAATGTATCACAATGAATGCATATAGAATATGTTTGTTTTCCAGGTTTGGGTTTCCAGGAGAAAAATCTTTGTGTAATGTGTGTATTTTCCATTGTATCTTTTTTATTCTTTTATTGAAAATTTGTTTGTAGTAAAATATTGTACAAGGTTAAAATCTACATTTGGAATCAAATCTTTGTTGCCTTCAGGGGGACGCATTTGTGGTCAAGGGTTTGGCTCGGGATTGAGATAAGCCTTATTACAGTGGGAGATCTGCAATATTGATTATTTAGGTGAAAAGAAATGGCGAGCAGTTTGAAAATGGAGATCTATAAGTTTAATGGGCAAAGTTTTGACCTGTGGAAGCGCAAGATGGAAGATCTGTTGGTGGACAGAGATCAGTGGATCGTGATGGATCCAGGTACTACACCTACAAGAACTTCAAGAGATGACTAGAAAAAGTTAGATCGAAAGGCGAAGAGCACAATCTGATTGTGTCTCTCAGATTCAGTATTACTGAATGTGTCCAAGGAAGCTACAACCAAGGATTTATGGGATAAGTTGGGGAAGTTGTATCAGTCTAAGTCTCTAGTAAATAAACTATTCATGAGAAAGAAGTTGTATAACCTGAGGATGAGAGATGGATACTCGGTGGAAGAGCATTTGAATGCCTTCAATACTGTGGTAAGTCAATTAGTATATGTTGAGATTAAAATTTCAGATGAAGATAACTGTATCAATGTAATGTACTATTTACCAGACTCGTGGGATAGTCTGGTT